>JALPQI010024246.1:0-12359 GCA_025490895.1 Thaumatotibia leucotreta | reverse complement strand
GGGTTATTTAAATTAATATTACCTATTTAAATGTTAATAGAAATCGTGTTAAAATGCTATTCTAAATGGGTCAAACACGTCAAAGTAAAATAATATATGCCACAATGGATGTTAAAGCGAGCATTGAAAATATTGCAATGTTGCAGCGCGACTGATTCAAGGTGACCCCGATATGACGAGCAAATTCGTTTGCGGGCATTCGAGAAAAAAGCATAAGGACACAATATGTACCGCTTGTTTTGTGTTTAAGATAATATTTCAAATCAGACAAAAACATAACTTTACGGAACGAGCCAGTACCTACCAAACCTCGTACCTGGGATATATGTATTTTATTATTTATTAATATTTGATAAGGTAAAATATTTCAAAATTGATGTTACTTTAGTGTAAGAGCTTACATAATAGAAAAATAATAAATCAAATAACAGATTTAAAATTTTAACACCGCCACTGTCCCAATCTGACAAGGGAAGATTAAAGTCTTGAAAATAGGGATTATGCAGTAGGTGTTTTTTTTAATGTTTACGAAATTTAACAAAACACAGTGTATAAATCGATCAGGTTGTTGAAAATTATCATATTCTGTTATATTTTAATGAACCTTCAGTGTCCCAAACTGAAAGTGAAAAAAATTTGCCCTAGTAACTAGTTGCATTTGTAAACAACAGTAGGCATAGGCAATAAGGAACCAATTGAATCTTAAATCTTAAAACATTTAATTTACTGAGTAGGTACACGTACTGCTGTAGCTGTACCATCAATAATCGGTAATGTTAGGTTTTACTCGATAGAATCGATGCGTAAAGCAGGCCATCGCGCTCGCTCCAATATGTCATTATGTCAGTGCGAGCGCGATAGAATGCATTACGTATCGAATCGAGGGGCCGCACATAGTGTGCCACTAAGAGGGATAGACTTAGTCACAGACTACTAAGAAGATACTACGTATAGTGACGTATTCAACGCATTTGTCTGGCACTTAGATTTAGCATCTAAGTGCCACACACACAAAAAATAGTGGCACAGTGATAAGGACGGACGATTATCGTTCCTTTTCACTTCCACTAGTAAAAAGTTTCATAAGACCATCCCTTTCGTTCTTGCTATTATTATTACGTTGTCAAATCCATATCCATATTAGGGCTCCCGGTATCCGTGTTACCCGCAGACACGTGTACACGAATCCTTAGCACCGGCGGTACTAAGAACCCGAACGACACGAAACGCCAAGAAACGTTTCCAACTTAGAAACGTTTCCAAGCGCGGGTCCGCGGATCTACTTAGAAACTTTTCCAAGCTTGAGTCTTGCGGATCCATTACAATTGAATATTCGAAAAACCTATGTTTTTATTAGTAAAAAGTCTGAAACAAAAAAATACCTACCGAAAAATTCGCAGTTTTTTACGAATTACGCAACTAGAAATTTTCTTTGTTGCAGGTTAAATGCGGTTCAATACTTTGTTCAAATATAAAATCGTACCTATATTTTAGATTGCCACTGCCACTACACATTGAGGGCGGATCAGACACACGTACTCGGGTATCCGTGTCTTAATTACACGGTTCCTAATTAAACGTTTCCAACGGGTAAGAAACCCGTTTCCCGGTAGCAAAGAAACGGGTACACGGAAACGGGTACACGAAACCCGGACACGACCGAGAGCCCTAATCCATATTCTATATCCATGTATCGAATAAAACCTAACATCCTTTACCTACTGTCCAACTCATGGTATATACGGCTAACGGTCGTGCTTCATATCACGTGTTCTAAGCACGGTTTTCATCTCCGTATCTAATCTAAGATGCAGGTGTCATTGTTAAAGGTCGACTAGATTTTCTATTACTTGTGTTGAGTTGTGACGGTTGGATGGTTTTCATTATCTTAAATTCTATTTTCACTTTAATATATAGCAATATTAGCAACATGATTGTTATATAACTTCAGTGAGATTTATAATTTTATTCCATGTTATCCTATATTTTTCTAGACACTGATTAAAACACACCTTTA
Organism: Thaumatotibia leucotreta; assembly: GCA_025490895.1. NCBI lineage: Eukaryota > Metazoa > Arthropoda > Insecta > Lepidoptera > Tortricidae > Thaumatotibia > Thaumatotibia leucotreta. The sequence goes on along the minus strand of JALPQI010024246.1, from coordinate 10,342 downwards.
CAAGACAAACCAATTTCGATTTAAGACTGAATTCCATATTCGGCATAGTAAAGGTTATCAGAATACGGGTCAAGATATTGACCTAGAACATCGAATAAGTTGATTAAAAGCAATTGGCTTCGCCCATCAATAATCAGTTTCGGTGACATGAAATGAAATACAAACGTGTACTTAATCATTTATTTTGTTTTACGCTTATAGTATAGTTTTACTGGCTCTTCGTTTCCTTGTTGCCTTCATTTCCAGACAAAAGACACCTCGCTCGAGTCATTAATAGGTGTCATATGTATGGAAACACATCCTCGCACATCTCTGGTGGAAACGCAGCCTTAGAACTGACCGCACACCGCACGAAAAATCTCCGAATGTTTCCAAAAATTTATTCGACTGAAGATGTCATAAATACCTCCAGAGAGACATACAAATATAAATAGAGGGACATAAGATTTTTTTTACTGTAGCTGAAAAAGTGACGATTTGGCTAACCACAGCAAAGAACATCCATATTATACATTGTATATGTAATCCAAGTTTCATAACGAAGAAAGCATAATAGCACTTGAAACTACTCGTAACTTGAATTGAAGTCGTAAATTGAAATTGAAACAATCAATAAACTGAAGAGATAAAGAAAACCAATTAATTCTGTACAATAAAGATACAGTCGTTAATTGTTGGTTGGTCCTAAATTAAGAAAGTTATTATAAATTACGACATTTAAATCTACATCTACAATGCAATGATTGGCGCACTTACAGAGCAGGTGTGATGAAAATTCATTTTTCAGCGCAATGGGACAAATTCACCGCGAGATTAAAACCCATTACTTAAGATAAGAAAGTGTCTATTACAAATGTCAACTCAGTACGGAATCGTTCTTTGCCATTACGGCCATTATACTATCGCCATCCTGTAACCACTACTTCTGAGGACAACAACTAACATATCAACACAATTCATGATGAATGCAGGCTTTCGGTGGACAATGGGTGGGGAAACAATTGTAGATTTATATTGATGATTTAATCATAATCATTAATCACACACCCACGTCGTTTAGTAGGTGGTCGAGGATATTCACTATTCTGCTGAGGTAGACATTCAAATGACTACTGGTTGTTCCCATAGAAATATATCTCTAGAAGAGAGAAAAACAAGAAACAAAATCGGCAGTAAATCTCCATTCTGTCTATAACGGCTTTTTTGCGAGTCGTTGCGCAAGCACAAGTGTTGCAACAGCGTCTGCGCGAGATAATTATCGAACGGCTGGGGAGTTTCCAATCGCGATCGAGTTCATCGCTACCAAGCAACCACTGTAAAGGTACCCAGTGATTCATAGTTTGTATAGATCATAAATCATGATTATACTGGTTTTGCTGCACTCGTTCATGCACTGTAATCGTAAAGCCTGTGCTGCCAATGTTAAAACTGCCCCGCGACCTACTGCCTTACTACGTCGGTAATTTTGGAGCTTATGACTTGATGACGGAATGAGATCAATTGATCTACTATCGCATACTTACTCATAATAACGTGTTATGCAGCCGTGAGATAAGAGTAATAGACTAGTTTTCTATAGGTAAGTTAAATAAGTTGACAATTAGAAGCGCTGCAACTACAACTATGCAAGTTAAAGACCAACGAAGTAACAGTTACTAATTTAGTGATGGTTTTTAAATTACCTACCGCGGACAGCATTTGTATGTTCATATCGATATAATACATTTATTGTATATCCTTTAAAGGTATTTTCTTAAATTATCTTTTGAAGTTTATTACAATAAATCTATACCTAAATTACCCACCTATAAATATATTAGAGTAAATCACTGTGGTTCACATTACAAATAATAATAATAATATTCAACGTTTCATAAATTCACATGCGTAGGTTGCGACTTAGGTACCTAGTGGATAATTAGTTTCTGCTTTTAACGAAGTACGTTTGGCATTTGAAGGATCTCGATTACGATAAATTTTCTATTTCCTGTTGCGCCACAGTTGGCAATTACTTTATATATATATGGACCCATGCTTCCGTTGATTTACTTGGTATGTGCATGTTTCTATAAGGTCTGACGATTTACATTTATACAACCTGTAAAGCGTGGTATGAATCTTGCTAATACTCTAGTATTATATACATTTATTTAATTGAAAGCTGCAGCAACCATTTTACGATCCTGCATTACCTTTAACAAGTAAAGTTTCTGCATCGTATAAATTCAAACGAAATCCAATCTGCTCCGCGCATTAGCATCAGCGCCCACGAACTAATAACCGCATGTACCAGGCTAACGATATAATTAGGCCTCGAGAAAACAGTGCCAGGCAGGCTGCTGGCGTGGGCATGGCCGTGGGCGAACCAGCCTGGCCTAGGTCAAGAGCGGAGCTACGGGCTGCGGTTCCAATATAACAGGCCATAGCCGAGGGCTCAGACCAACCAGTAAATTCGTGGTACATTTATCTGCTTGTGTAGTGGCCTGGCCACGACATTGGTCTAAGGCCACCGGCGGCGAGCGAATCCATAAGTTGGAGCGAGATGCCGATATCGGATCTTCCTGTCAAACTTATGGTTTTCCGCCCCGCCGGTCGCCTTAGACCAATGTCGTGGCTAGGCCATAAATATCTCGCGCTTTTTGTCTTATGTTGACCTCTGCTTCCAAATATTTAAACTTCGTTTTTAGCACGGCAGTCGGACCACCTAAAACCTAAATCCTAGGTAAGTATCTTCGTTTGTCAAAATGAGTATTATCAAAAAAATACCTCATGATTATAGGTCACGTTACTTTAGTTCTCCTAAGAACTCGACTCTCTTAGGAACGCACTCAATTAGAATATTTAAGAATACACGGTCAACTAGTCTAAGAAAATTGCTACCATGTCTTTACTTGGTTTACTTCGGTAGCTGCTACCGGAAGCTACTGGCAATATAGAAAGGTAATATTTAATGGTCGAGATACTGATAGGATGTCGAGTACTTCCACGATTATGAGCCACTTACGTTGGACGGTTAACCTGGAGTGTATATTATCAATAAATATTTATTAGGCTACGTTTACTTGACCTTAAATCACAAGGGCAAAACAAGCTGTTATTGTGACTACAACTACCTACGACAGCTTTAATGGCGGATTGTTAATCAATATCCTAGAGTTTTCTTGTTTAAAGCTACTTTTATTCTAATGTAATAACGCTAACTTAAGTAATGACATCATGCTATCGACGACGTGGGAGTAGGATGATAAAGTTCGAATGAGTTTGAATCTGACTAATGTAAGACTACCTCAGATTACGCCAGTCATTAGAAATGAATTTGGCAGCAAATAGCAATAATGTAAAATTAATAATTTCATTAGGTAGGTTAAGAACGCTTGTTACCTTATTTCAGCTTAGATGAGACTGACGAGTTCTGTGACGTTTCTAGTTTGCCATTTTTAGAGAAGCCCTATAATGGCTAAAATGTAATTGCTACCGACGTATATCTATCAATATTTGAAGTCTACTTTAGAAGTTTATAGGAATAGACAAAGCGGCACGGATATTTACATGAGTGAAACATGTTATATTATCGAATAATTCTGTGTAACTTACCGATTTCTTCAGTGTTGGTAGCTGTTGTGGCTACAGATAGACTCATTTTGATGTCACAATGATCACAACACTTATCTTCTCACTAAATGTTACTCCATCATTTATTTCACTTTCGATCCAAGTTTATTTTATTACAGATTCACATTGATACACTTTATGGTTTAACTAGAAATAAACAAAGTTTAATGATCATTGCTTTTTATTTAGTCGAAAGCATAGTAATTATATTTATCCCAACATATTTATCAGAATAATTGTGATAGCGATATGACTACAATTGCGACTTGCGACATCAGGAGAGGTCACTAGCACTCAACCGTTTCAACTTTTGACAAGAAATCGACGCAGATTTGAATAGAATCGGGCGACCCAAATCGACAATAGCCTCGCTCACTTCTCACTCTCACGCCCTTCTTGCGAGTTCTGTGACGCGACTGCCACAGATTGCAGAACGTCACCTGCCTATCTATTCACTAATTGCTAGTCAATTGTACAAAGTGAACCGGATTTTCGTAACTGGTATTTATGATCTAATATTGTGATCGGCCAACTTTATGAAAAGCGGCGTTAGGTACACTGTTGGTACTGTTAAATTTTATATTAGACTGAATTTGGGACTCCGTCATATTTATATGATGCTGACATTAGTTAGACATTTATGTATATATATTATATTTCCATATGTGTATATTTTACTTTATATTGTATTTTTTTTAATATTAAATTATCAGTTAAGTTATACTATTTACCCCTTTTTTTTGTAATTTTAACTCTGCATTTATCGCACCGCCTACATATTTTCTGCTTTGCCCGAAGGTTGACTGGTAGAGAATGCCTTGTAGCATTAAGTCCGCCTTTTGTAGATACAATTGTATTTTTCTTTTTGTGCAATAAAGATTAAATAAATAAATTAGTGAATACGGTATATGGTAACAGTGTCGCCTAGCCTGTCATCATAAAGTCGAGATCTTAGTCAAATATCTAATCTGTTTTGTCAAGGGTTAAAATTATACCTTCATTTCTCTAATTTACAATATTGCCTAATGTCTACACAAAATAAACACGCTGTAGGCAAGAACAACAATAAGAACGTGTACAATCTACAAATGTAGTAATTTGTGGTTGCTGTATTATTTTATGGCCATCTGGTAGACTAATCGTTTTCGATTGGTATAAAACAGTTATATTTTTTCCATTTTCAATCTTCTAACTGACTGAAGACGACGAAAATTGGTTAATTTTCAAAACAATGATATTTTTACAGAGTTTAATTACTTAGTTATATGCATGTATACAGCCAGAGTATGTATAAGCTATAAAGGCTAAGCCATACCGGATGCGTCTGACCATCAAACGGTGTGCCTTCTAATATGAAATTTCATACGCTACAACGCCACATCATGCCACGCACACGTGCACGTGCTACATACGCAATCAGTCGGTATGGCTCGGCCTTAGCCGTAACAATATAATATGTACTGATAGTACGTTCCGCACCTGCCTATCATGCCAATCTTATCAACCTATCATTAGCGAATGATGCAATTTGAGAAAAAGGCCGTTTCGCCCACAATTGTGGCAAAGATCTCTCCGTAATTGAATTAATGATCGTTATCTAAGACCGTTGAACGCGAATGAGATATTCTGATTGTTACATCAGAAAGATGCTCCTTTCGCTTAGTTTTAAAACAATCGACATAATAATGTCGATTGTTTTAAAAGTGGTTTAATGGCAATTACTGACATTAATTTCAATTTATAAAAGTAATTTCTATTTGCGTTGTTCCTGTTAATAAAATAGATTTGTTTATTCATAGTGTGCTTTGTCTAATCTTTTCTTGATTTTTTCTACCTCCGTAACAGTCCGGGTCAAGATAAGGGTCATAACGCCTTCATTTATGGCACGATTTTTAACCGACTTTTTGTTGTATGTATGTTACCTGATATCTCCGAGAATAGTGAACCGATTCTAAAATTTCTTTTTGTGATCGAACGTGTATTACCCCGAGATGGTCCCATTGGCACCAAGTTGGGGTCTGATGATGGGATCCTGGAGAAATCGAGGGATCTCTTCAAATGTTATAGGTACATGTATGGCGCTTTTGGTAATTTTCATTCATTTACAAGAATTTGCATTCAGAAAGTAAGATTTGAGGAAACCAATGATGGAAACAAATCGGGGATCTTTGAGAAATCGGTTGAAGTCGATTTTTTAAATTTTTAATTTGGTGATTATTTCGTTTTGCATTCTAATGTGTTTCAGCAAGCTAAAGCTTTTTAACCTTCACATGCGATTTTGTTTCTCTTGATATTTAGATCGATTCAGTAAATTTCAGTAGGTAATTTGTGTAAGTTTGGTATGAGTTTCATATTAAATAATGCATACGAATCTATAGATACTATGGATCTATAGTGTTTTACAGTTTACAGTAGAAATCAAAAAACGTGTAAGCACACCTAAAAACTTATACACGGTGGAATTTAATCGGTGAACAGGAACCCATTTTTCTAATTCAGTAATCGATGGCGGTCACGTTTATGTAGTACTTAAGTGGAACCAAGTTTTTTTTTAGCATAAAATTTTTTTATGTTGAAATTAAAATTTATTGTCACCCTACTAATGGTTTAGTCTGAAAAGTTTAATACCTCTTTTCAAACTATCAGCCATAGAAACTTAAAACATAAATGAGCAATAACCACTCACATGCTTTAATTTTTGCGATAGACTCTATTCCTATGTAAAATAAGAGCAATGCATGGCTGATAATTTGAAAAGAGGTATTAAACTTTTCAGACTAAAGCATTAGTAGGGTGACAATAAATTTTAATTAAAGTTTAATTTCAACATAAAAATTTGTTATGCTAAAAAAAAAACTTGGTTCCACTTAAGTACTACATAAACGTGACCGCCATCGATTACTGAATTAGAAAAATGGGTTCCTGTTCACCGATTAAATTCCACCGTGTATTATTTCATAATCACGCACGTTTAGTATAAAATCTTGATTTATCATCAACTTAAAACTTTACCTTTAGTTCACATACATATTTAGTTAAAATGATTGACATTTATTAGTAGGTATGTATATGTATTAACGTAAAAAAATATATCCGCCTGTTTCACGATATGTGTCAAACACGTCAAATGGTATGGAAAGCCGGCCATATTTGTTTACACTTTTTTCGTTTTCTACTGAAGAACAGTATACAATGCTGTGAATAAGTTGTGATACATGCTACATGGAGCAAAAGGTAATATAATTTGTGAACGTTTTGAACATAGATTACTATATTCCTGAATTTTTGACGAATAATCCTAATTTGTGTTCTAGTCAGTAAATCCTTGGCTAGCCCTACCCCGTTGATGCGGAGCTACATACCTAACCTAGTTCGAGGAATCATAAACGATCTCTGATAACCGCTATTATAGAAAACTGAAAGAAATCCACATAAAAAAGGGAATCAGGAATGTCTAGATATAGCGGTACAGATGAACTAGATTAGACGGTCTGATACACCGTTAGACTCACAAGCCAAATTAATTATAGCCTGTAAATACATCTCAATAGGGCACAGTATAGCGGGCAGAGAAGACAATAGAATTAATTAAGGTATGAGTTATTACGAGTATTTATCACGACAACTAGTTATTGTTAACCCTAATGAGAGGGAAAAAAAGATGCTTCAAATATCAAACTAAAAACAAGATGCTTCAAATATCAAACTAAAAACAAGGTACACACAATGCTATCAAGCAAGAAAATGTAAATGTGTATTTCAGACCGAAAGGACTACATTATTAGGAGATAATATGGTCTAGACCCCACATAATTCTTTGTTTATTAACAACTACAACCTAAAGTACCTACATAAAAATCATCAATATTTACGTTAAAGATCCTATAATTATAAAACGAAAAGTGCCTTCTTGACTAAAAACTTGCATGGGTAGGTCTGAGTCAAGCGGTCTTTCACCTTATGAGCTCATGACAGCGATCGTCGAGCACAACAATGAATTTGCTCATTCAACAAAAAGGTTCAATTTAACCATCACAATCACAACACGATTCATTTGATTCTCTATTTTGCACTCTCCGTATACAAAATGGTTGTCGAATTTTCTTCGCACGTTCTCAAGCGCACACTTCAAAAAAAAATAACCATTTTGAAATTGTAATTACTCTACATGTAATTTTACGCCTTGGTTGTTATATTTCCCTTATTAATGGATGAAAGATCCAATTTAAACTTTCCCGTAACTAACCCAAGTACCTACTTGTTTCTTTTCCTTTTCCCTCATGATCGACATCCGATAGAACCTACCCGTAACAGGTAATTACTCATAGGTGGCATATGTACCTACTCGTTCAGTGAAACTCACAGGGCAGGCCTGTTCTAACTACTTTCGATAAACATTAGAAATGAATCCTGTTTGTGTCATATGGAAGCCATAACATACGTTACATCGGTAGTTAAATATAAAAATAATGCCCGAATTATATTTCGTTCTTCATTACTGTGTTATCCAAAACTATAAAAATATCTATATATGTACAACACATTTAATGAAATATTACGTACGAATAGTTAAATAGGTACTAAAATATTAGCCAAGAAATGGTCTAATGATCAACCAATCAAGAGTAGGATGTTTATAACATTTTCAACAGAAAATAAATACATTATGAAACCAATCCTTTCACCGGATTTTATTTACCGGGTTAAATTATAACCCGTTTAATACCTATTGCAGTTATATATCTCTGCCGGGTAATAAAAGCGGTATAGTTGTAGTTAAAATGTAAATAACGTTAAATGAGAAGTGAAGGCGCGTACAGATTTATGTGGTCTTCTAAGGAGTGCCTGTGATCTCATGCATGCTTAGCTTAGGTTTTACGAACAATGAACTGTGCTAACCCGGCTAAAGATCCTTTTCAATGCTTTATTATGTATTAATGTATACTGAAACAAGGAAGAGAAGACTCGTGGAATCTTTAACAAGATGATTACAAAGATAAGTTTTTAAACTGATTTGCCATGATAATAAATAATGATGCGCGAAAAATCTCTTATTGAATTCGTTACGAAGTATTGAACAACGTAAATGAAAGTTACTGAGAAAATTATATTAATTGATTATCGGTCGCTACTCGCGACTAAACTTTAGCTCAGCCGGTTTTATAAATACAGAACACCTACAATTTTCCATAAAAAGTATCAAGTTTACCAGTTAATGGCCATAAAATGCAACTAATGATGCAACCGCAACTTTCACAAACCTAGAAGTATGTCATTAGCGCCGCCACATTATAATATGCGTTACTGCAAGTCATAGTATGCTGATGATTTCTTTATGCGCTAATGTACTTTTGATATGCGTCAATTTATGGTGTCTGCCTTCTATCAATTTCAGTCGATATTACATGGCGCTTACATAACATGAATATATTACAAGCATGATGCGTACATTACGTTCAAATTAGATACAAGACACGAATTTGTAGCTGGCTAATATGCGAATGTATTTTATGATACGGTGTTATGTGCTATTGAGCATCAGTTTTATTGGAAATAAGATTTGTAATGTATATTGCATTCTAACTAGGTAGGTATGATTGATTATCTGATTAAGTGAGATAATAAAAGGAAATTCTAGTTTTTATATTAATGGCTGATGTAATTATTATGGGATTATTAGGTGTCATCGATAAGTCACTTAATCTGTTAGATAATGTAGCAACTGTCATGTTATGTAAATATTTGCACTCATTAGTGTTTTGTTTACTTATTTATTTGCTATTAGGACCTGATTTCCCTGAGAGTTCGTACTTATAACTAAACTGATATGAATGAATAGTGTGTAAATACCTACCTAATTAAGGATAGGTTGCCTAGATCGTTTTTATCAAATTATACAGATATTTGGCTCAATCCAGCTTTCCCATGTCAATAGGTACCTACGTTAAATGGATACAGACTTTAGGTATTTGGGTAGAAGGACATTAAAATATATTTAAGTAGGTATAATTTATTCATGTATACTTTTCAACAATATTTGCATTCTGCAGCAATAACGGTTAATATGAAGATGATAGAATTGATAAAAGGAGAATCAGCACTAAACATAGTTCTCCGAGACGTTATCTTGTGGTTGTAAGTAGGTAGGTATCTAAATATCGTACAAACACTGCAGATGTTTAAAGAGACGTTGCTCCGATAGCAGTATGTTAACAGGAGCCACTGCGTTCCTAGTGCAACGATTATGTAGGTACAGGTGTGAATTATATTCCAAGGATGTTCTTATAGGTAAACTAACACAACTGCAATAACCACTAGTAGCGTGACGGGTGTTTAAATCTAGATTGATTGTATTTTCCGGAGGAACATTTATCTACATGACAACATCAATAAATTACTGCTGTCCGTTAATCCGGTATAGGTAAGTATGTAGTTCGGTAAATTAGGGCGATGCAACCTCTCAAAAAACGCAACACACTGACATGACGAGCGAAAGTGTAAATCACTCGTGCGCATCCAGTTTCTCTTGTATTGTCGGGAAAAAATCGCCCGTTTCTTTTCATTCAGTAATATTGATTGCTAACAGTAGAAGAAATCGCATGGTACAGTTGTAAGTGCGAAATTAAAAAGAAACCTTTAAAAATGAACACTCGGTAAAATGCTTGTTGAATTACAAATACGAACTAACACTCGCGTCTTTGGTCCGGCGTAGCGATGAACGCGACCGTTT
>JALPQI010024245.1:0-13310 GCA_025490895.1 Thaumatotibia leucotreta | reverse complement strand
GGAATCATCTTTGCAACTTGGGGACACTATGGAAGAGAGTAACATGTTTGAAGAACCTTTTGATTCTAAAGAAATTTCATCTACAGGTACAATTTTTTTCAAGATAAAATCTAAAAGAAAAGTTTAAATATTGCCATGTAATATAGAAGTAATTGAGTTAATTTTATTTTTATTATTAAAATACTAGTGTTTTGCTGCAATTGCAAATGGTTTTTATTGAAATTGAAACCTTTGGTGGTTAATGTTGTCCATTTCCATGGTTTTCATAAGAACTTTCGGCACTGACCCCATTATATGATACTGCATGTAATTCTCCATATCTTGCGGCAGCTGAAAAGAATAAATATTTAGTAACCTAATACATTGAAATTATGACTCCGGTAAAAAGACAACCTCAATAAATGGTTTCTGTAAGTAATATATTTCAAAACAAATATTTTCGAGTCACGGTATCTTATTCTATCAGTAGGTAATACTTACATCAAAGTGATCTTCGCAAAACCAAATTGACGAAGTGGTAACTAGACTCGTTGGATCTCGGTTTGCAAGGGTTAACCATTTTTCTCGAGTTGTTATATTATTAGGAACGTAAATAAACAACTTGTTAGGTGTCTTATAAGTTGTGTTTTTGCACAACGGGACCGCACACCCACTTATAGACCTTGGAATTCATTGGAGCAATCTCAATTTTCGGCAACAAATAGCACTCACAGCAAAACTTTTACTAAAGTGAAGTCACAGACTACTAAGAAGATACTACGTATAGTGAAGTACTTCATAAAAATCCGTTGACTTGACAAATGTCAAGTTTATTTACAACCTAGTGATGCCCATTGCAAAATTTTCGATACGATCGACTCGCTTTGACTCGATTCTTCGACCACAAAAATAAATCTAATAGTAGATTATTCAATTATAACAAAGCTAGAAGATAAAATATTAAATGCAAGAGTTATGTGTCGATTTCTCGCTAGAATTTTCGTAGTTTATGTACATTTATTTTTTTTAATCAAGTTACCGACGCATCGATTTCGATAAATCGATTCAGAGAAATTGAAAATTTTCGAGTAACCGGTTTGTCTCCTTTAAATACATCCTCTGAGAAATTGAAAATTTTCGAGTAACCGGTTTGTCTCCTTTAAATACATCCCTGCAATTTTAACAAAAGGAGTGACGTCACAAACGAACGCCATGACACTCGCGGCCGTTTTCGCGCGAGATTCAAATTTGTGACAAAAAAATCCAATTATTTATGTTAAAACTCATTTGTGTAGCTGAAATATTGTGTTTTTCGGAACAAATAGGAGTGTACCAATAATAATAAAATGGTTTTAAAAAACTGTCATCATGCCAATTACCTGAGGGTTCGGGGACGTCCTAAACGAGAAGCGTACGAATGGGTCGTGAGACTTAAGAGCTATAGTACAAATGGGGAGTGGAGGTGAGCGGGTACTCTCAGGTATGCGACGCTGGGATATTGGCCTGCACCTCAAGTCATCATACACGTCCTTGTCCGTATGGAGTCAACCAGGGGTTGATCGTACTCCCTGGGCAATGCTAGTGGTCAATGGGCGTCGCATTATCTACCATTCTACCCCAGGCCACTAGTAGCTGAGTATGAGGGCGGCATCCGGCGCGGGCGACGCTCCTAACGGTGATGTGGCACTCCCAACCCGCCGGATGTTATTAATTACAAGTAAGTTTATATATCTAAGTATCTATTATATAAGATATAATTGTCCTCCCCAAACCAATCTAAGGTGTTCACCGTGCTGAGAGATGCATGGCTGGTGGTGAGACCAGTCGCGAACGGTGGTCCTCAGGTATTGGGCAACTACCTGTTGTATTTTTGCCTTATCTGCGCAAGCGGGGCTCTGCGCGGATGGACCAAGTACATCCCTAGCTAATCGTGGGAACTATATGGAAGAGAAAATAAAAAAAAATAATAAATCAAACAAAAAACAAACACACACACAAACACAACAAACTTCGACCTCCTTAGATGAGACGGCGAAAGCTGAAGCACTAAGGGGGGAGAAGAATACAAAAGGGGGACCGGCCAAGGAGGAGACGTTGAAGCTGGGGCAGTCATCGGAAGCAGGGGTACCAACCGGAACCCCAGCCAAGGTGACTAAGCCAGAGACGATGAAGCCTCCAACAGCCGGCCCCTCAACAGAAACAACGGCGGCAAAGAGCGGGACGACGACAGTTGAACCCTCAAAGCAGGCCATAGATCCCGGCTGGGAGATCAGGTGTAAACCTAAGGGGATGCCTGCCCAGACCGACTCGAACGAACCTCAGCGAAGGAAGCTCTCGCAGAGGCAGAGGCAGCGGCTTCGGAAGAAGAGAGGAGCAGAAAGTCGTGCCTCTGAAAACGCACAGGCGATTGACGCTAGAAAAGATAAGACAGCGACAACACCTGCAGAACATACCCAGGCCGAGAAACCAGAAGGGATAGCCAAGAGGGCACGCCTGGACGAAACCATATCCCCCAGAGGCGAGCACAAGAGAAGATGCACAGACGCCCAAGGGGACAGACCGAAACCATCCACCTATGCGGCGGCGGCAGCGTCAGACCTGACGGTTGCGATTACCAACGTGCGCACGGGCAGGCTGACGAAGCAGGACGCTGAGGAGGTGGAGAGGAAGATAGGGGACGCCATCTTCCAAGCGGCCCTAGACACCGATCTAGACGCGGTAGCAGCGGCTCCAGCGTTCGCGGGAAAGCCAAGCCTTGTGGATGGGTACCTGAAACTGTGGTGTCAGGACGCAAACACTAAGGCTTGGCTGATGAAGTGGCTGGAGACGGCCACACTGACGAACGGTGACCATCTTGTTGGAAGGAGGGAGGACGAGATGGTCCGGAGCGTCAGATGTGGTATACTGATACCGTGTATAGAAAACGATCTCACCAAGGTCGGCCGGGTCCTCAACTTCCAGAACCCGTGGGCCATGGTGAGAAAATGGACGCTACAGCATGCCATACCCCTAAAAAAGAAGGGGAATACCTTACTCTTGGTGGGAATACCTGAGGACGTCGTACCTACCATGATGGAAAAAGGAAGGAGATTGAACTACATGTGTGGGACAATCTACATCCGTTTCCAACATGCGGGGGGACGCTTCAGGGATTCCCCGCCAGAGAAACAGGCCAGGGAGGAAACGACCGTGGACGGAGGGGAGGACAAGGCGCCTGAAAGCGCACCTAAGGCGAGCACCCCCTCTGCCATGGACACGGACGACGCGCAGAACTCGGACTTGGAGGAAGGCATTCTGCTGGAATCCGAGGACGAGGACGGCCTGCCGAAAGGAATCAGCCTTTTGCACCTGAAGGGAAAGGCGGAGGGAACACCCTCTGATGGCGCCTTCCCGATGTAAAGTACTTCAGGTTAACCTCCAGCACAGCGAATCTGCAACGGCTCAACTTCGAAAATGGCTGGAGGTTAACCAACCATCGATAGCCCTGATCCAGGAGCCGTGGATCAGAAACACACGCATAAACGGCCTTTGTAACACCGGAGGTAATATTTCCTATAATACACATTGTAAACCTAGAACATGCATATATACATCCCGAAACATTATGGCACAACCACTAACTCAATTCTGTTCCAGAGACGTGTGTGCCATAAAAATCCTCAGAACACAAAACTCAAAGCTGCCGGAGATAGTACTGGCGACCGCGTACATGGCGGCAGAGGATGATCCACCTCCAGCGGAGCTGAACGACCTCATACGCTACTGTGAACATGAAAGGCTCGAGCTGGTCATATCCGCTGACTGCAACGGCCACCACAACCTATGGGGAATGGAAACAAACAACAAAAGAGGTAACGACCTAGTGGAATACCTAATGACTACTAACCTAGATATATTAAACACAGGATCCAAACCAACTTTTGTCACTCGTAGATGTAACACTATAATTGACATTACTCTAAGCACAGGTCTGGCTGCGCAACACATATCCAACTGGCACGTGTCGGAAGAGTTATCCTGCTCCGACCACAGATGGATACGGTACGACCTAACTGCTGACACCCACACAATAACGCCAAGAAGAAACCCAAGACGCACGGATATACCAGCGTATAGGGAACTTGTCGAAGGTAAACTTAAAAATACACAAACTTACAGACCTAACAATACAAGGGAGTTGGAGAAACAGGTAAACTAACTCACTACAAACTTAACTGACAGCTTTGAAAACACATGTCCACTATCGACACCACCGGCTAGGAAAAACAACAACGGCTGGTGGGGACCAGAGTTGGAACGATTGAGAACAAAAATGAGACGACTCTTGAACAGAGCAATGAACACAAGATCTGACGTTGATTGGGACGCTTACAAGACGGCCAAATCAGACTTCAAAAAAAGGCTAAAATACAGAAAATCCCTCTCATGGCGGAGATTCTGTGACAACATATCCACGGCAACGCATGCAAACAGAACAAGGAAGATCCTCGAAGATCAACCGAAACAGCTACTAGGCACCCTGCGGAGACTGGACAACACCACTACCACCACTCCAGCTGAAACGGAAAGGCTAATGGTGGAAACACACTTCCCGGGGTGTAGAGTAGTAAACAAACAAGACCAAGACGAACAAACAACGGAATACTACCCGACTGAGACTGAGTGGGAGACAGCGGAACGCATAACAGAACTTAACAAAACAATATGGGCTGTGAATAGCTTTGAAAGCTATAAATCGCCAGGCACGGACGGAATCTTCCCAGCACTACTAAAATGGGGAGGCCTAAAACTGATGGAACAGGTATCAAATATACTCTGCAGTTGCATAGCATTTAGATACATACCACACAAATGGAGGGAAGTAAAAGTAATCTTCCTACCAAAACCCGGCAAGACAGACTATTCGGACCCCAAGTCATTCAGGCCAATAAGCCTCACATCCTTCTTACTAAAAACTTTAGAAAGATTGTGCGACAGAGAACTGAAGGATACGGCTCTTAAGAACATAACTATACATCCAAACCAACATGCCTATAGTCAAGGCAAATCAACAGACTCAGCCCTTCATGCTGTAGTAAGCAATATAGAAAACGCACTGGAGAGGAAAAACTCTTGCCTCGGCACCTTTATCGATATAGAAGGGGCCTTTGACAAAACCAACTTTAGCAGCATTCAGTTAGCGCTACAAAGACACGGAACAGACCACCTTATAACAGAATGGATCATGAACATGCTCAAACAGAGAGTAGTAATACTGTCTGACAACAAAGAACACCAGGCACTCGTTATGAGAGGATGCCCCCAGGGAGGAGTACTATCACCACTACTCTGGAACCTGGTAGTGAACGATCTAGTAATGGAACTAAATAACAGACACTTTATGACTATAGCATACGCTGATGACCTAGTGATACTAGTCAGCGGCTTGATAATAAGCACATTATGTGACCTGACACAATCCGCACTAAGGATAGTGGAGAAATGGTGCATGGAAAATGACCTATCGGTAAACCCAAAAAAGACAGATGCAATGCTCTTCACACACAAAAGGAAGTTGGGTAGCTACGAAATGCCAACTCTCTTCGGAACGAAACTAACGCTTTCAAAGGAAGTTAAATACCTAGGAATAACTCTAGATGACAAACTCAACTGGGGCAAACATTTAGACAATAAACTGAACAGAGCTACAGTAACCTTTTGGCAATGCCGAAGGATGGTGGGCAAGAAATGGGGCCTAGCACCTCACATAATACTGTGGCTATACAAAATGGTCATACTGCCGATGATCAGCTATGGCTCGGTTGTGTGGTGGCCTCGCACACAGCAAACCACCACAATAAATAAACTAAGCAAGATACAAAGACTAGCATGTGTGGCAACCACAGGCTGCATGAGAACCACTCCGACTGCAGCGCTGGAAATAATGCTAGGACTGCTACCGCTACATATGCACATACAGAAAGAAGCGGCCGCCACAGCGCTTCGGCTTAAAAACCTAAACTTATGGTCAAACCTCAGTTCGACACACAAAAAGATCTATGACAGGATGATCTCTAGTATGCCAATACTGGAAGCACCCATTGACAAAGTACCAAAGACGATGATCTTCTGGAAAGATTATGCCATATCGTTAACAGAGGATCAGAAGGAAGGACTGAATCAAACACACCTTAGAATATTTACAGATGGCTCAAAAACAAATGAAGGTACCGGATGTGGAGTCTTCTCGGAAGACCTTAACATGCACATCTCGAAACCTCTAGGAGAACATAGCACAGTGTTCCAGACGGAATGCGTGGGAATAATAGAAGCCTGCAAGGCACTGAGGAGACGAAAAACCAAAAACGAAAATATACTAATACTGTCAGACAGTAAATCAGTGCTGCAAGCGCTACAAAGTAACAAATTCACCTCAGAACTTATATTAGAATGTCACAGCTGCCTCATGGAGGAAAGCAAGGAAGGGAACAAAGTGACTATACAATGGATAAAAGGACACAGTGGCTCAAGAGGAAACGATGCGGCGGATGAACTGGCGAGAAAAGGATCAGAGACACCGACGTACGGACCGGAACCCATCATACCACTACCTTTATCATACATACGAAACCAACTCGGTCTATATCACCGACATCTCCACAATAAATGCTGGAACGATCTGGTTTCCTGCAGACAGACCAAAGAAGTACTACCCGAATTGAACTGTAAACTCACAAAAACCCTACTAAGAACGCCCAGACACAAACTGAGGAAAATAGTAGGATTGATCACGGGACACAACACATTAAACAAACATCTGCACAATATGGGCAAAACAGATAGCCCTATGTGCAGGGCCTGCATGGAAGAGGAGGAAACAGCAAAACATATTCTTCTAAATTGTAAACAGGTAGAGGTATACAGGAGTAGGCATTTGGGGACTCCACATACACTACAGGAGGCATTTAGCAACCTGAAACATACACTGAGTTTCGTGGAGGAGCTTGGATGGTTGGAATAGGGCTACCTCGCTTTCACGCAAAAAAGGCACAATGGTTGTCGAGTTGCGGAAAAAGCCCAGGATAACTAACTAACTAACTAACTACAAATGGATAGATAAGCGGAAGGCTAATTGTGTCAAATAGACATTATTGCGTAACAGATAAGAGTAGAAATTTATAAATCATTAATAAAAAGTTATATCGGCTGACCTTTCCTGAACAGGTAGTGTTTTGTAGTGTCGACTGATCTTATTTGCATTTGCTCAAACTATTTCGAACAAGTTCGGTTCGGTCTTAAGTACCCGGGTACCCGGGTAGCACGCGGTTTCGTGTAAACGGTATCCGTGTATTAGACACGGACACGGGTACCCGGCGGATTCGTGTAATTCGGGTTCTTAGTACCGTCGGGCTTAAGAACACGGGTATCCGGTTTGGCGGGTTACACGTGTACCGTGAGCCCTAATTCAAACCCGGAACCTCCGGCTTCGTAGGCAGGGCAGGTCACTACCAACTAGGCTACGGAGGCTGACAAATTCATTCGGCATTATTCGATTCAAAACTCTAACTTTAAAAGTACCTAATTACTTTTTAAGAAAAGTTATTGAGAAGTAATGTACTTCAAAATGAATCGTTAATTTGCGCTTGACAATGACAGATCGCAGTCACTGGTAACGTTTGACAACTAAGCAATACGCGCGTTACATTAAGCTTTCGGAGGAAATAGACTTAATTGTACGGTCAATTTTAATATTTGTCAAATGTTATTACCTTAAACTGCCGTGTGGTGACGGCAGTATCAGTGGTGGTCTCGACATTTGTCACCGCCCAAACTCCTTCTGCGGTGTCGTTGAAGTGTCACTGACCATTATTTGATAAAAGAATGATGATGGGCAGCAGCGTCATCATACTGGACACATTCAACTATCCATGTTATTGTTTTGTCACTAAATTTATGTTATTTTAACTTTAACAACGACGTACAAGGTCTACATATAAATAATGAAACATTAGAAGGTGCTGAAAATATAATTTTTTTGGGAATTACTTTAGATACAAAACTACAATGGGGACCTCATATTATAGCTCTCTCAAAAAAGTTAAGCTCAGCTGCGTACGCTGTGAAAAAGATACGACTGCTTACAGACATAAATACCGCAAGGATGGTTTACTTTGCCTACTTTCACAGTGTCATGAGCTATGGTATATTGCTATGGGGTAGAGCTGCCGATATTGAAGCTATATTTATCCTACAAAAGAGCGCAATTCGAGGAATTTATAACTTAAAAAAACGGGCCTCCCTAAGAGAACTCTTTAAAACTACTGGAATCATGACCGTGCCCAGTCAATATATTTATGAAAACATTATGTATGTAAGAAAGAATCAAGCGCTATTTTCTAGAGGATGTGATGTTCATGAGATAAATACCAGAAATAAATTTAAGTTGTTAGCAGCAAGGACTAGACTAAGTAAAGTAAAAAAATCTTTTGTTGGCCTCTGTACCCGTTATTATAATAAAATACCAGATCCTATTTTAAACTTGTCTGAAAATAAATTTAAAGCGCTGGTAAAACAGACATTAACAAAGAAGGCGTATTATAAGTTGGACGATTATTTAACGGACAGCGATGTATGGTCAAAATAATTCTATTTTAAGTTGACTGGATAATTTATTTATTATTATTATATTGAAATTAAAATTGAAATTATAAATATGTCAATGGGGAATATGTAATTAATGAATTTATGTAATAATTTTAATGTAACAAAATGAATGATGTACCTATACTATGACGTTCAAAAAGTATTCTATATGGATTTATTTTGAATAAATGATTTTGACTTTGACTTTGACTTTATGTTTTTACCATGAATAAATAATTTGAATTTGAATTTGAATGAACATTACTGCGATCGTCAATCCACTTGCCTAGCGTGGTGATTGTGGGCATTTACCTCCTAATGCGTCAATACGCATAATTAATAGGAGAGGCCTACGTTCAGCAGTGGACTATCATAGGCTGATGATGATAATGAATTCATGATAACGATTGCTAGTAATTAGGTATCCATTTTCGTAAAAGCCTGGGTGATGGTAACACACTGTATACTAAGCTAGTATCCCATTCGTTCCCGGTGCAAAATTGCCCAAAACCGGGGACCGGAACCGATATTTTACAAAACCTCGAAATAGCCCAATATTTTAAAATGTTTTATACCTACTCTTTATGTACTACTCAATATTTTACGTAATTTACAATATCGTATTTTTAAATTACTCCATGAACTTAGAATTTATATACCGAAGAACGAAAAAGAACGAAAAAAGAACTGTTCTTTTGTATGGAGAAAATAACGGTTCCGGTCACAGCCCAAAAAACTCGCAGCGTTTCCGCGTTGAATAGTCATGGCAAGACTTTGCACCAGCTATGCTATTCTCTTATTCACACATTCGACGCTGCGTTCGTCAACGAGCTCGACGATGAGACAGCCTTTATTTCGACGTAGAGCGCAGCGGTGCGAAAAACGGTATTCACTAACGTAGAACAGCTCGTCGTCGAACTGTAGGCGGTAACTCTCGACGCAGTGTAGTTCCAGCTCACGCCGCATTCGTCGCTAAGCGCTAGTGTCGTTTAAAGTGTATTAGTGAATTGAATACCATTTTTAGGCTCGACGCTGCCGCAGCGCTGACACAGCGCTGTTAGCAAGGCGGTTTCCTTAGTGAATAACACTGCAGGAACGACTCTGAGCGGGGATGTTATACTTTTTGTTGGAGACGAGGTCTTAGTTTAGCATCAGCTCCCCAGTAGCTCGCTGTCTCCAGCGCCACAGGAACGAAAATGTAGCATAGCATAGTGTTTTTTACATTTCCGTTAAATTGGACAGGTTATTTGGGACATTAATAGAAGTTGCCTGGCCTGGGTGCTTAGACAAGTTGCCAGTAGCTAACGCTTAATCGTCCATCGTCTGCAACCATATATAACATGGACATCTAACGCCAGCTGAAATGCCCTCAAAACCAATTGTTCAATTGTGCCAAGATGGGCAGGACATGGTGCTTTTCGTGACAACGCGCATATTTCGGCGCAACATCTTTGACAAATATTTAATGAATATCGCCAATCAAAACTTTTATGGACCAATCACAACTATTTTTAATGGCGGTTTAAGTTTTTATAGGTTGATATTGAAATTAATTACCGTGATGCATTGAAGAGGGGGTGACACTTGTCAACTAAAATTCAGGACCGTTTTTGAAAGGCAATTTAGTATGGCGTACGGCTTCCGTGTTTTATTTGTTCGTAGCCACCGCCACAGCAACGAAAATGTAGCATAGCTAAGTGTATTTTTACATTTCCGTTAAATTGGACAGGTTACTTGGGACATTAATATAAGTTGCCTGGCCTGGGTGCTTAGACAAGTTGCCAATCGCTAACGCTTAATCGTCAATCGTAAACGAAAGGCAGCTAACTGTCTTTGTCGCACTAATATGAAAGAGCGACAGAGAGGGAAAACTAAGATACGCTACTAAGCGTTTGCGCTTGACGACTTGGCTAAGCACCCTAGTATATCGGCTTTTGTTTAATTTCGTAAAAATTTTTTTTTCGTTCTCATACATAATAATCGAAATGGCAAGTGTGAGAGAACCTTAAGAATAAGATCTCAGATGACTGATGGCACAAGTCAAAATAAGTAACATTAGGCTGATTTAAAGGTTGCAATACTTATTTTTTAATAACTCACAAACAGTAAACGAAGAATAGATGAGTTTCATCTATTCTAGGAGTCTCTCTGCGAGATCGGATTAGAAAAGAGACCATCCGAAGCAGAACCAAAGTAACCGATATAGCTCTCCAAATCGCTATACTGAAGTGGCAGTGGGCGGGGCACATTGAACGTAGAACCGATGGCCGTTAGGGCGGACAGGTTCTCGAGTAGCGGCCACGTACCGGAAGGCCCCCCTTTAGGTGGACTGGTGAAGGTCGCAGGAGTCCTCTGGATACCGATGGCGCAGGACCGGTGTGTTTTTGTGGCATTATGATAATATTTGGGGGAGGCCTATGTTCAGCAGTGTGTCTTTTGGCTGATATCATGATGATAATGATCCTAAGACTTTTACTGTGGATACTGAGCGCCGATATCTATAATAGATTCCTCATGAGTCACTGTAATAAATATTTCGACGCATAGTTAAAGATTGGCCGTGTGGCGACGGCAGAAAGAATACATTTGTCACCACCCCAACTCCTCCTGCGGGTGTCGTAAGAGTCGACTAAGGGATTGAAGTGGCACTGACCTTATTTGATTAAAGATTGATGATGGGCAGCAGCGTCATCATAGTAGACACATTACTGCGATCGCCAATCCGCTTGCCCAGCGTGGCGATTATGGGCATTTACCTCCTAATGCGTCTATACGCATAGTTAATAGGAGAGGCCTACGTCCAGCAGTGGACTATCATAGGCTGATGATGATGATGTATAATAAGATATACCAGCCAAATCAGACATATCAGTATAATAAGTGAATCTCATTCCCTAGTAAAGCTCCGTTCCTATAATTTACCTACGTAAAAACTTATAGGTGTAATCCTGTGTACCTTTATGTATAGATATACCTACTCTACTCGTATGACACCACTTGTGGGATATGTATACTAGACATAGAGTAGAGAGACAGTACATAGAGATAATTAACGTTTTTTTCAAATAAGTTTTTCGTCGTAACTCATCAAGAAACTTATTTTTAGTACAGATGGTGTCTTTTTTAGGCTCTAGTGCGAGAATTGTGTCATTTTACGTCAGGTCCAAAACTTCGGAGGGCCATCTTCTGCACTAAAAAACGTCGTACAAGAGCAAGACACGTGCAAAAACGAAATTCGTAACTCGTTCGTGTTTTAAAACATCGCCACTCGTTTCGAATTTCATGTTTTTCGCACTTGTGTCGTAATGTACTATTATGATTATTATGTTCTAATATTACCATACCTTTTGCCTGAGAATCATAAAATAAAGGAACAGATAGAAACCTCATAATAATTACCAAGGAGGGAGAGAGAGAAAACAGCCTATAAAGTTTTCTTATTAAACTTTAAAAAAGTATTTGTTTGTTGTTACTATGATTCACACATAATAGAATGTAAATTCAGATATTTTATAAGAGTTTTGATACTTCAGATTTTACATAAGTGGCTAGGTATTTGGCCGCGTCAAGTAATGACCTAGAGAATACATTTAAATTAAAAAAAATACAATACAGCGTCTCTTTATCTATATCTTATCATTATCACATACATAAACAGTTACGTAAATACCTAGTGTATAAAAGTAACAAAATAATTACCTAATTAAAAAATGTGAAAACCGGCTTCAACCGATTTCTCTAAGATGCCATCATAAGACGCCATTTCGGTGCCAAAAGACCGTCCAATTAAATAATCACCAAATAAAAAATTTAAAAAACCGACTTTAACCGATTTCTCCAAGATCCCCGATTTGTTTCAATCATTGGTTTCCTATTATCAAATCGTACTTTCTGAACGCAAATGCTTGTAAATGAATTAAAATTACCGAAAGCGCCAAATACATATAACTATAACATTTGAAGAGATCCCTCGATTTCTCCAAGATCCCATCATCAGACCCCCAACTTGGTGCCAACGGGACCATCTCGGTTCAAGTTCGATTACAAAAAAAGTTCAAATCGGTTCACGATTCTCGGAGATACCGGGTAACATACATACAATAAAAAAAAATTCTGTCGAATTGAGAAGTTGACAACCGCCTCCTTTTTTGAAGTTGGTTAAAGAAATAAAATCGGTTCACGATTCTTGGAGATATCGAGTAACATCATAGAAAAAAAACGAATCGTGACACGTTAACTCTTTTTTAAGAGATCACATTGGCATGATGTGACTTGTCTCATGGTACTGTTAGTTCAGTGAAAAGATAAAGATAAAATGTGAGTCGCGAATCAATGTTTAATGTAAAGCAGCCACAGATCACTTCCACAATAATTATGTGTGTTATAGGGAAGTTTAGATTTTTTCGTCCATCAAACTATAGCGTGAGTTAAATAAAACCGGTCAAGAGCATGTCGGGCCATGCTCAGTGTAAGGTTCCGTAGTTATTCAAGAACGGCTGGGCCGATTACGTCCGAATTAGTTTTATTTTAAAGTACTCTATAAGCCCACTATTCATAATTTTTTCATATTTTCTAGACCTTCGGATCAAAAGTTAGAGTCCCCCCGGGACATAATTTTTTGTCTTCTAAGCGATAATCTCGGAAAATATTGACTATGCTGCGGACAGACGGACAGATGGACAGACGGACAGACGGACAGATGGACAGAC
>JALPQI010024244.1:0-13669 GCA_025490895.1 Thaumatotibia leucotreta | reverse complement strand
TATCATGAAATTCCTGAAACGATTTTTTAGCGAGTGACATCTGTTTATTTCTTTTTTAAACAACAAACTACTACAGAGGTTTGTTCTAACACCCTCTCCTAATTTTATATTTATTGTCGAAATAAAAGATAAAATTAAATATAAGAACAACTACAAAATATAATATGTAACCTTAAACTGTCCAGTCTATGAAAAATAATCTTTGATGTTAATATGACATTGACAGCATCAAGTTACCATTCTGTGGTTGCTTATTCTTTGACAATAACTAACACGAAACTATCGTATTCACAATATTTTATACAAACGATGAAATCAAATATTATATTATATAATTAATTTATATAACAGAGACTTAACGCAGTATGCTAGTTCCTTTAACCAGGGTCGTGTTTTATAAAGTTACAATTTACAATTTCGCTGTTTGCCTCTCTTTCTAGCCAATATGTGCGTGCGTTAGAGAGGCAAACAGCGAAATTGTAAATTGTAACTTTATAAAACGCGACCCAGGGCAATTAAAGCTTTTAATTTTATGAAATTATTAAATTACCTTTATGCTTTAAAAACTTTACTTTATCTAAGGCCTTGGTTAAAATATCTGCTGTTTGATTTTCAGTTAAACAATATTCTATTTTAAAACCATTATTAGTGTACACCTCATGTATATAATGATAACGTACGTCGATGTGCTTCGACCGTTTGTTAAATATTCCAGTTATAATGAGCTGAATAGCGCTCTGGTTATCAACTTTAAATATTACAGGCATAATTATGTTGAGATCATGCAGCAAGGATTTTAGGAACATTGACTCCTTACAGCATTCCGCCGCAGCAATAAATTCGGCTTCTGTAGACGAGGTAGCCACTATAGGTTGTCTTCGTGAACACCACGCGACTGGTCCTCCACTCAACATGATAATGTAGCCTGTAGTGCTACGTCTAGTTTTAATATCTCCAGCATAATCAGAATCGCAAAAGACTGTGAATTCTAACTCCTTGCCATACTTATAGCATACACCCTCTCCTAAGGTGCCCGCCAGGTACCTTAATATTCTTTTTATGGCAACTACATCTTTATTAGTGGGGTTTTCCATATTTCTGCTGGCCATTCCAACCGCATAAGCAAGGTCGGGACGTGTTTTAGTGGATAAATATAATAGGCTTCCAACTGCTTCTCGATAGGGAAACTTCGGTTCCTCCTTTTCTTCAATATCCATTGAATTATCTTGCTTGCATGGTGTTGCCACGGGTTTGCAATCAAGCATGTTGTATTTTTGTAATATCTGTCTTGCATAAGATTTTTGAGTCAGACATATACCTACATCATTTTGAGTAATTTCCATTCCTAGGTAGCATGTCGGATTTTCGTATATTTTTATTTCGAATATCGAATTTATTTTCTTGAGGGTTTCTTGAATTTCATATTTATTAGGGCCTATTATTATTCCGTCATCGACATATATTCCAATAATCATTGAAGAGTCTTTGTTCTTTAAAATACATGGCTCATTCTTGGTTTGTGTAAACCCTATTTTTGACATACAGTTAAGAAACTTCTGGTTCCATCTTTTTGGAGATTGTCTTAGACCATATAATGATTTTATAAGCTGACACACTTTTCCTTTTTCTGGGGTTACACCAAGAGGTATTTTCATAAAAATCTCTTCATCTTAATAATAATAATAATAAATACTCTTTATTGTACCACAAAGACAAAGTAATACAAAGCCAAAATTAATTATTGATCTACAAGGTAGGTATCAACAGGCGGTCTTATCGCTAAAAAGCGATCTCTTCCAGACAACCTTAGGGTAGCGGGAAATACGTAAAAAGAAGCTAAGAAATTGGTAGTGCATAACTGTAGCAAGAAAATAGATCACACACCTTAAGTACTAATTTAATACATACATAATATATAATACATAGATACTTATTCAAATACGATACAATACATATACATACATACACATACATACATACATTAAATCTAAGGCAATCTAAGGTAGTGACAAATAGTATTGTTTCAATAGGTTCTTAAAAATATAGAGAGATTTGGCACATGTTATTTCTACCGGCAAAGCATTCCACAACCGAACGGCTCGGAAAGTAAAAGAACTATTGTAAAATTTTGTAGAAGATGGTGGGGGTGCAAGAATGTGGTTTTGAGAAGATCTTATGGAAGAAAGGCGACTAAAACGCTCTTTGAGATATGAGGGAGTGGCAGGGATAAATAGAACACTGTATAAAAGGGACAGAACATGAGAATCACGACGCTGGCGAATAGGAAGCCACTTGAGCTGATTACGAAATTGAGAGACATGGTCATACTTGCGCAAGCCAAATATGAACCTGATACAAAGATTTTGAAGGCGCTCAAGTTTATTTAGCTGGTCCTCAGATACGTCAAGGTAGCTAATGTCGGCACAATCCAATAGCGGAAGAAGGA
Organism: Thaumatotibia leucotreta; assembly: GCA_025490895.1. Classification (NCBI taxonomy): domain Eukaryota; kingdom Metazoa; phylum Arthropoda; class Insecta; order Lepidoptera; family Tortricidae; genus Thaumatotibia; species Thaumatotibia leucotreta. The sequence continues at coordinate 11,223 of JALPQI010024244.1, read as the reverse complement.
GAGATCCAGTTAGCGCAATTTTAGTGGATATAGGCAAGAAATTACGCAGTCTACGAAGAGCACCCATCGACGCAAACACCTTCCTGCTGACCTCACTCATCTGAGGTATTCAGTTGAGATAACAGTCCATTACAATACCCAGATTTTTTACCTGTTGCGAAAAAGGAATTTGAACGCCATCGAACACTACGGCAGGTAACAGTGAAAAATCTATTCTGGGAACAAGTTTATGACTACCTATGACAATGACCTGAGTTTTGGAGGGGTTGACTTTAAGTCCATATCGCTTGCTCCAGTTAGAAATGCGATCGAGGTCAGTGTTCAAACAGCGAATGGCCAGAGGTAAATCACTGAGGCTACTTTGCGAGTAAATTTGGAGATCGTCGGCATAAAGGTGATATGATGAGAAAATGTTTTTTTTGATCGTATTAATAAAAATAGAAAAGAGAAGAGGAGATAACACACCGCCTTGCGGGACGCCGGCCAGTGTGCTACACCAAGAAGAATGAACAGAATCTACCTTAATGCGTTGCCGACGACCCTCTAAGTAACTACGAAACCAATCAATCACCGCAGGAGATATGTTAATAGAGCGCAGTATACCAATCAGAATTTCAAAATCAACTGTGTTAAAGGCATTGCTGAAATCTAACAAAGAAAGTACGGTAACTTTCCTGTTACCGTGTTCATCTTGTCTTAGTTCGCCATTAAGAAACGCTGTCTTAACATCAAATGTCATGAAACTATAGTTTTTAGCTGCCGCTATCGCAAACAAGGATTTTATCGCAGATTGGGAGGCAACAGGACTAAATATTTCATCAAAATCTGTTGTTTTCTGTTCGTTTCCACGAACCACCAATCGAGCTTTATATGTTCCATTATCTTTAATTCTAAAGCCCCATCTGTTGGATAGTATGGACTTATTGGATGCTCTTTCTTTATCTACTAATTTCCATACTCCGTTTTCTTTTAAAGACTTTAGTTCTTCTTCGATTGCTTTTTGCCACTTGTCTTTATCTGGCGCATTCATGACTTCATTAAATGTAAGTAGAACATAATCGTTATATTTTACCGGTCTATTTACGTTTCTTCCACTTCTTGTTGTTACTGCTGGTAGATTGTCCAGATTCTGGCTATTATCGGAGTCACTTGACTCACCAAAAGGGCTTTCATAGACACTTTCTTGTTCTGAAGTTACTGCATCTTCACCAGCACTATCTTCATGACTTTGGTGTTCAACATTTTCTTGTTCTTGGTCTACATTTTCTAAAATTTGGTTAACTCTTATGTTATCTTTAGCAATTGTCTCCGAGCTTTCTGAATCATGGTTTTCTTCTTCAAAGAACATGTCGAGAATCTGTTCAGGCTTGTTTTGTGTTACAACATTACCGCTGAATATTACGTCACGTGCCACAATCACCTTTCTTCTTGTTCCGTCCCAAAGTCGATATCCATTGTTTGTATATCCAACCATCATATATTTCTGTGTCCGAGAATCTAGTTTCTTTATAGGTGTCAAAACTTTAGCGTATGCCTCAGTACCAAATTCCCTGATGTTTGATAAGTTGGGCTTTTGTTTGTTCCACAATTCAAAAGGGGTTAGGTTGTTGATGGATGCGCTTGGTAGTCGGTTTAACAGATATACTCCACAATATAGAGCTTCTCCCCACATTTCTTTAGGCACGTTTGCGTTATACAGGAGACATCTTATCTTCTCTGTAATGCTACGATTGAATCTTTCTGCTTTTCCATTTAACTGGGGAGAGTAAGGTACTGTGTAATCTAATTTTATTCCTTTGTCTCTGCACCAGTTCTGAAATTCTTTAGAAGTGTATTCTCCTCCATTATCACATCTTATTTTAGACACTTTTTCGTTCTTTTCTCGTTCAGCTTCTTCTATATAGTATTTTATGTGATGAGGTACTTCATTCTTGTTTTGTATAGGATAAACTTTAGCGTAATTAGTAAAGTCATCAATCACTGTCAAAAAATATCTTTTTCTGTCCCACGTACTTACTTCGAAGGGCCCACATACATCAGTATGTAGTATTTGTAGAGGTTTTTGAGCTCTTCTTCTTTCTGTATTAAACGGAAATCTTGTTTGCTTTGCTTTAATGCAAATCTCGCAACTTGCTAGTATTCTTTGTTCATCCGTCGTTATATTCCTCATTTTAATGCCATCAGCTGCTTTTTGAAGGTTTTTAATTGCACCTAGACCAGGATGCCCCATTTTCTTATGCCATTCTATGACCGAGTTGTTTTCTAAGTTTTTACTCAATAAAGCTTCATGTTCATTTTCTTGGTTTTTAGGTAGCTGTAATATATATAATCCAGACGACTCTTGAGTTCCTCTAATGACTAGTCCCTTGCTGTTTTTGATCTCAACATAATCACGCTTGAACCGGACCTCACCATCCTCCTTGGTGATTGCTGGAACAGAGAGTAAATTACGAGAGAGATTGGGAACACATAAGACATTTTTAATTCTACAGTTTTTAGTTTTTAAATCGCCTTCACAGACGGCTTTAAGGTTACAGTCAATCTGAGCTGTACCAATCTTAGTGTTATTTGCCCTAACATTTGACAATAGATTATCATCTTTTACTAGATGGGCTGTGCAGCCCGAGTCTACTACAAAGCTTTCAGAATTACCATTACTAGTCTCATTTTTATTGGCAACGAGCGCCACTTCATCTTTCTTTTTAAAGAAACAATTCTTTTCTTTATGATTAGTCTTTTTGCAGATCCTACAATGATTCTTGCAATCTTTGGCAAAATGCCCTGGTTTTTTACAAATAAAGCATTCAATACCTGTTTTCAATTTGGAAGAATGTTGTGCCTTTAGGGCTACCGCTACCTGGTTAGAGGAACTAGCACCCTGACTTCTTCTTTCTTCTTCCTTAATGAGTCGAATTTTCAGGTTTTTCATGCTTCTATCAGATGATGGAGTTGATTCCCACGCTGTTATGAATGGATGATATGTTTCATCAAGACTGGTTAAGATTTTTGACTCCACCATGGCATCATCTAAGTTAACTTTCAATTGTTTTAGCCGAAACGTCAAATTTTCAATTTTCGCCAAATTTTCTTCCATGGATAAATCTTTGGTAATTTTGAGGTTATAGTAATCCTGGAGAAGGGTCATCTTCTTTCTTTCTTCAGAACCTTCGAAGATATTACAGATTCTGTCGTACATTTCTTTGGCAGTTTTACAATCAAAGAGTTGTGGAATGTATTTTCGATTTATTGTTTTTATAATATAATGTTTTGCTTGTGCGTCTTTTTCGTTAAATATGTCCTCATTTTCAGTTTTCTTATCAAAAGTTCCACTAATAATTTTGCTTAATCCTTTTGCGCCGAACAAGATATCAATTTGAAATTTCCAAATTTGAAAAGTTTCATAGTCATCTAGGATCTCTATATGTAGACTGTTTATACTCGAATTTTCACTACACATTTTATGTTTACAATTTTGTTCACGTAAACGTTTTATTTTATGCTTCTTAAGAAAAGAAACCACTTATTTTTCCATTTATTTTCTATATTTTTAAGCTTGACAGGCCCATGACCTGAAACGATTTTTTAGCGAGTGACATCTGTTTATTTCTTTTTTAAACAATAAACTACTACAGAGGTTTGTTCTAACAATTCCTAGGCATATCATGAAAACCATAGTCATCTCATGAGACCTGTCATATTGTTTATCAAGCAAATCGTGATATGTTTTAGTCAAATCATGAACTGGCAGTATTTCACGATATGCCTAGGCGGTGTGATCTGCCCATGGGATCTGCCGAATTTTACGATCGGCCGCCGACAGCTAGGGTAAGTTCTCCAGTGAATGAACAAATCCAGTGAACGAACAAAATACAAGTTTTTTTCGTAAAATAAGTTTTCTGTACATTTCTACTACGCGTTATATTTTTTTTTCGGGTAGGAATATTATTTGACAAGTTCTGGTAGCATTTACATCACCTCATATGCATCAGTGTCCAAGTGGCGATGATCTAAAGTGGGCACGTTGCGCCGGTTCGTTTTTTATATGGAGGTGTTATAAGGATTTAGGTAAGCTTACGTTGTGTTTAATGTGTTATTGTGTGCGTTTCGTGCATCTCCTAGGTAAAGTGCGTATTTTTTTGAAACCGGAAGGTTATGATTATGCTAGTAAAGTATAGTTTAATGTGATTTCGTTTCAAATAGTGGCTTTTAATCCAGTGTTCTATAACTAGAACTCAAAATGGCTTAAACCTAGTGACCGAACGGGGGAGTTCATTCACTGGAATTGCGTGATTAATTGTTTGTTCCATATCTTACGTTTTAGTGGTTGTTATAAGATTTGGTTTTCTTTGGACTTAATAGAAATATGCTGTCTAGCAAAGGGCCAGTGTTCGAACAATACTTGATATATTCAATTTTTAATGAACTACCGCAAACACAGTTAGTTCATTAATTGGATTGCGAAAACCAGTGAATGAACTAAATCATTTATTTCGTATTTTGTCTGGTTTTAAGACATGAAAAGGTTAAAAAAATCGTATAAATAATTCCAATATGACCAAGAATCTCTCGACAAACCTCTAAAAGCTGTTGCAACTAGTGAACTATCAAGTGCCAGTTTTAATATCTTAAAATCAGGCTATTTAAATCACCGAAATTGTCCAAATTCATGCCACTGAAGAAACAAACATAGACAGATCTTTGGTTAATCAAAAGTATTCAAGTAGCACTTTATATGCAGAATGAGCCCAGTTTACTTTTTAACGTAAGCGACATATAAGGTCACTCTTCAATGGTAACTGAAGAGTTAATTGAACCTTCCCAGAATACGCAGAAATGTGGAACTGTAAATGATGTCGTTTAATTATGTTTATAGTTATTATGTCTCATTAAAGTTGAAATTAAATTATGGAATATTACTAGCACTACCAATTAAAAATAGAGTACTTTTTTCATTAAAATACATTATTTTTAAGGTAGTTCATTCATTGGTTTCATTTGTTCATTTACTAGAATTTTGTGTTCATTCACTGGTGATTTTCCATTTTTCCCCTACAGTTAGCTATAATTTAAAACTGTGCAGCACAGCACTAATGCAAAATAAAATTGATTTTAGAAAACTACAATAGTGGTTTACTCTATAAGAACATTCATATTTAAACTTCATTATTGCTCCCAGCCACAAAAATAAATTAAGTTGAAAATTTCCTTAAGTGTTCATTCACTGGAGCACTTACCCTATACTATTTTGTCATATGGCAACACTGATGGAGGGTTTTCTGAAATGGCGCTCACCAAGGCGGCAGCGCCGAGGCGTCAGATCCAGAAAGGGCACGCAGGTTGATAAAACTATATAAAAAATAAAAATACCTTCTAGTTAGTTTTTCTTTAGGGCTAGATAGTTGTGTTTTTTAGGGGGACCTTACGGCGAAGTGGCGCTAACTAGTGGCATACGTTTTCGAGAAAACTCTCGCGAAGGCGTCATTAGAATGGCAGAGAAAATCCTCGAAATTAGCGGATTTCGAAGTTCGCGGTAGGGCCCCTGAAAAAGGCACGATGGCGCCATGATATTAACACTAATAAAAAAATACAAGATACGTGTTTTTGGGCGAGGGATGGCGCTGGGTGTAATGCGTAAGCCGGTAAATGATGCGGCTCCACACTAAGTAACACGAACCTGCCCTGGTGACTCTGGTGAGTGTTTGTACACTTATTACTGTTTGTATAATCGACATCCTAGTTACATGACAGTGGAACAAGTGGCTTAACCAACGGTCTTTGGTTAATATAGTTTAACGGACTGATTTTTCAATCCCCAGTTAACAGTACCTGTCAAATAAATGTTAGCCCTGTCATTTTTTGACTGATGATTTTAAAAAAGGATGGGGATAATTTTAACTAACGGATAGCATTATTTGGGGATTGAAAAATCAGCTCTTAGTCATGGTCCAATCTCGACATTGGATTGGACTGAGAAACTCGATGCTTCCTAGAGTGTGTACCAGAAGCCCACAGGCAAAATTAGCTAGATTTATTAGATTTCTAAGAAAGAACTTTTGACAGTTTCGAAACGAATCTTAATACAGAGTGAAAGATAAGTCGTGAACAGTCATACGTTTTTCTAACTCTAATAATAATAAAATGCTCCACAAGTTACTTAAAAATGTACAATTATGTATTTTTTTTTAGTACAGATGGTGCGTTTTTTTAGGCTCTAGTGCGAGAAGTGTGTCATTTTACGTTAGGTTCAAAACTTCGGAGAGCCATCTGTACTAAAAAACGTCGTACGAGACATGTGCAAAAAGGAAATTCGTAACTCGTGTCGATTTAAAACACTCCCTTCGGTCGTGTTTTAAAACATCGTCACTCGTTTCGGATTTCCTGTTTTTCGCACTTGTGTCGTAATGTACTATTTTAGTACAGATGGTGCTTTTTTAGGATCTAGTGCGAGAGTGGGTAATTTTACGTCAGGCCCAAAACTTCGGAGGGCCATCCTGTACCTACTAAAAAACGTCGTACGAGACACGTGCAAAAACGAAATTCGTAACTCGTGTCGATTTAAAACATTATTACTGTTCAAGACTTATGTTTTACCCTGTATATATGACGTTAAAACTATTATTATATTAATAAGGATTAATCTGTAACTGTTAAAAGTTCATCATCATCATCATCTCAGCCATAAGACGTCCACTGCTGAACATAGGCCTCCCCTCTGGACCTCCACATGTACCGGTTAGATGCGACCTGCATCCAGCGTGTCCCGGCGACCTTCATAAGGTGGTCTGTCCATCTTGTGGGTGGACGTCCTACGCTGCGTTTACCTAGCCGTGGTCTCCACTCGAGTACTTTTCGACCCCATCGACCATCTGCTCTGCGTGCAATGTGGCCTGCCCATTGCCACTTCAGTTTACTAATCCGGAGGGCTATGTCAGTAACTTTAGTTCGCCTACGGATCTCGTCATTTCTGATTCGATCACGCAGAGAAACTCCGAGCATAGCCCTCTCCATAGCTCTTTGAGCGACTCTGAGTTTAGAGATGAGGCCGATGGTGAAGGACCACGTTACGGCGTCGTAAGTCATCACTGGTAACACACATTGATTGTAGACTGTCGTCTTAAGGCACTGAGGTATGTCGGACGAAAAGATATCGCGTAGTTTCCCGAACGCTGCCTGAAAATTTATCGTATGGGACAGTCACTCTGGACAGGCCAGTAGACTGCACTCTCGTATCGTATCTAGAGAGACTGAATGACGATGAGACTCACTAGTCCCACTGCAAAATGGACGGCAAATTATGCTATACAAAATATTCACATAATTATTGACCCTTAGTACTTTACTTATTGCGTTGCGTTGCGATACTTACTGAAAGGTCACTGATGACGTCACTGTAGTCTTTTGTAAAGTACCATCCTTAAATTAAATCCTGAATAAGCGTAGCTTAGGGTAGTAACGATATATTATATTTGACGTTTAGGCGAGGGTCTATATTAATGATACTTACCGGTACCTGTAAACCTGATTTGTTATATTGCTGTGTTAAATTTTCGTGTAGGTCTCATGGAAATAAGATTAATGGTTGCAATTCTATAGGAATCTGTCTGTCATATAACGTCATTTATCATTAGTACCTCGGCATTAATCCAGTTGCTGCGATGTAAAATAATATGTGTATTTTGCTTTAGGGGTCTATTTATTAAATAATTATAATTAAGTTGGTAGGCAATTCATAGGCTTTCATAGAGTACGAATTTCGAGCTGTTGCTCGCAATTTAGTCTCCGTAGAGCTCGGAACGTTATCATCTGAGATCGGAAAAATATGAGTTGTTGGCAATAAGCATGACTAGAAAATTGATTATAGCCCTGCACCAACTTTATCTTTCTGTTTGTCCCAATGGTTGACTGGTAGAGAATGCCTTATGGCATTAAGTCCGCCTTTTGTACTCCTGTTTAGTGCAATAACGTTTAAATAAATAAATTATAGAGTAATTAATCACCTACTTATTCATTTTCTTTAGTTAAATTTCTGTTACAAACAAATAGTTAACTTCAGATATCCGAATTAAAAAAAATCATTGATTGATTAATTATTCCAACAATTTTCAATCATATCCATATTATAATAAATAATGAGTATAATGACGCCGATTTATCCGATCTCTTTAGCTGCCGCCGCAGTATTGAATGTATTGATGCGGATTTAAGGTGCGGTTAAACCAAAAGAACTTCGCTGTTCTAGCGCCCGTTCTACGAAATCAACCAATCACGATTTGTTTACCGAGCGAATTTCGTAGAGTGGGAGGTTAGAACAGCGAATGCTCTTTTAGTTTAACCGCACCTTTAGGTACCTACTTTCTATCCGGCTCGTGCACGCACCAATAGGTGAGTACGAATGGGATGGATATAAACTAAGTTCGTGTTAATAACGCAGTGACAATTCATGGTTAGCAAACTGGTTATCATTATCACGTTAAATGTAATCGGTTGTGCGATACATCATTATGGCAAACTCGCCGTAAATAGAAGTTGCGAACAATGTAAACAAGAAATATTTATAATCTAGGACTTTACTCGTATGTTACTATTGTACCTTGTACCTATACTGGTTTAGAATAATGTAATGGCAAGAGTTGACTAAAATAACACATAGATTTAGCTGTATTCAATAACGTAGATTGAAAATTTAAAATACATTTTGAACAAATTTGTTTACATGTTCACAACTTCTGATAACGGCGAGTTTAGAAATACGAAGTCAACAAAACCGGCCAAGTGCGAGTCAGACTCGCGCGCGAAGGGTTCCGTACCATTATCAATTTATTATTTAAAAATACAGTGAAATCAACCTACCTCAAAAACTATAAGAGATAATTTAATCAAACCAAAAATCGTTGATAGAGTTTATTAATGCGCATAACATATATTTTTTTAGAATTTTATATCGCGTAGTTTAAAAAATAGAGGGGGGACACATTTTATAGACTTTGAGAGCTGATATCTCGAAAACAATTTGATTAAATAAAAATAAGATTTATGAACCTTGATATCATTTTCAAAGACCTTTCTATTAATACCCCACACGCTTATATACACCAAAAAAAATTTTTCTATCCCTCAGTTACATGTATGGAGGGCCCCCACCCCAATGGTTTTTTTTACAATTTAGTACCGTAGTCCTTTAGCGGTTCATACAACACATATCCTTACCAAATTTCGTTACTGTAGCATTTATAGTTTCCGAGTAAATCGGCTGTGACAGACGGACAGACGGACATGACGAATCTATAAGGGTTCCGTTTTGCCATTTTGGCTACGGAACCCTAAAAAACGTGCTTTTCTCTTTTCTACTTTATCACCACTGAATACCTAGAGTTATTTTATCCAGTATAGTTCAAATTCATTTTATAAACACATTGAAAGTCCACTCCGATGCGGCCCGATTCCGCCCGTCCGTGGCGAAGTGGGAATCGTACATAACCTAAACCACAGAAAAACCTGTACACAGGACTGTGCAAGTATCAGTAACGTTAGGTTTTACTCGATACGCAAAGCAGGCCATCACGCTCGCTCCATGTCAGTGCGAGCGCGATGGTATGCACTACGTATCGAGTAAAACTTTACACGCGTATCCTTTACTTTCCAACTCATGGCACGGCTACTGAACTCTCTACAGAGCTGCTTTCACATTCATAATATTAAAACTAGGGGCGTAGGGAAGTAGTATAATAAGACTAATAAGTGAATGTTGCCTTCTGAAAATTTCAAAAACGTCAAAGGAGACTTATTTTGTGCCCCAAAGCCTCACAGACACTGGAATGTGATAATTTTTTGGCTACCCTGTATAATAGTCATGCCAACCAGTTTGGCATTAGAAAAAATAAAAAATCGTTAAGGGCCTTTGCTTCTTCTACTTATAACATGTTCTACATTATTCTAGAATTTTTGCCCGTGACTACCTTTTCTGTGTTTATAGAACGATGGTGGAAATCAGCTGGTCACGTTATGCACATGAGGTTTTACACACGCGTTGTAAAACTTCAGTAGTAACCTATATACTAGCAATAGATGACAAAAGGGAGAGCGCCAAATCGTTGAGTAGATCCCGTGGATCGTCGACATAGTGCATCCTCTTTCAGCGCTGACGACCTTACTACAGCAGAGCACAGTCTATTGTTGAAACACGCAGGCGATGTGTACCTTACTAGGTACATAAGACTAAGATACACTTTTATTTATGTTTAGTTAGCTGCATTTTTATAGCGACTTAGCAAAATAGTTTGCGTTTGAATAAAACAAACTTTAAAGGCTATAGGTTTATTAACTTCCCGTTTTAAGACTTACAAAACATCGGTCAAGCACTAAGATTTGGGTTACGTTACTTTTCTTTACAAACTCACGGATAAGGCACCAGGCACATATAATAGGTAGGAATAATCTAAAATGCTACTTAGCATGCTTCCTTCTAGAATATTATGAATCTAGTTACTATAGCGACACTTTAAAGTAGAAAATTAGGTATGTCCCTTATAAAATATTTGCCTATCTCTTGTTTGTGTTGAGTTTTTCCATTAACTTTGAGGCGTGTTCTAAACAATAATATTACAGTATGATCAACCTAAAGATTGGTTGTTTTCTACTAATACTGTCAATCATAAAGTTAATTAAAATGTAGATACTAATCCAAAATACTAGGATATTTAAGTTTACTATATTTTTTTTAAGGTAAGTAATTTGTCTAAAAGGGTAACAAAAATAGTGTTAAAAGACTTTGAATTAAACCCTTGTACTTAATCCCGAAAAAAGCTTCTAAATATAAATACGTATGTCGTATACTCATTTTCAAAAGCGATTCTGGGATTACATTTCCGAATGGCAAGTGGGTGTCGGACTGTCGGTCTTTTAGAATGTAACCGAGAATGCGCTGAAATTTGAAATGTTGACAACTTTACGTGGGAGCAAAATATAAACCGTGTTTATTTTCTTGCGAAATTTAAGGTGACGGACAAGACTAAAATGGGAAGTCGAAGTCAGTTTTGCGGTGGAAACGTAATAGAACGTAAATATCAAAGATGTTGTACATTTCGAAGCCGTTAAGTATAGGTACGAGCCAACTAAACTACCTAGTAATTTCTCTATATTTCGCTCACAAAATTTCCTTCGTAATTTACGACTTAAAAAAAAACTTTACAGATTGCTATAATTAATACATCTACCGAACTATTA
>JALPQI010024243.1:0-12158 GCA_025490895.1 Thaumatotibia leucotreta | reverse complement strand
GCATAGAACTCGAAAAAAAATTCTCTATCGATCTGTATAATTAACTTTTTGATATCGCTTCAAATAAAGAAGTTATGAAGTGAATTCATTTTGTCGTAACTTCATATTGCTTTAAAAAAAATGTTGTATGGGTCAAATTTTTAATTTGAAGGGATAACGTGTCCATTTTCAACGTAGTATATCCTTCTTATTCATAAATCCCTATGTGGTTAGTTACTACAGCAAAAGAAGGTGCCTTTACGACATTCTATCTGATGAAATAAATACGAAACTGTGAATTCACAATGGCGTAAGGGACAAATATTTTAGGCTTTTGTGCGTTACAACACAATTTCGAAGATAGTATGGCTCTATTCTCTCAATAAACTATGTCGTATGTACATATAAATCAAAATAATTTTAAAGTTTGATGTCGTAACTCACCTTTTAATTTTATAAAGTATACGTTACTACATTAAATATGCTACATGAATGAGAGTTACGCCTCAAAAAAGATGATATTAAAAATCTTGAACGATTTTTTGTGTACGTTATAACATTTTGTTTAGTTTCTTATAGCACTTGCAACAGTGCCGGCGCGACTTGACCTAGGGCGTCTCAGGAAGAGGGGTGAGGGCAGAGCAGTATTTTTACTACCACATAGATACTGCATCGACCAGCGACTCACGCACATTTCCACTTCCACCCCTGGAGCATATACATCGCTCTAACGATTCCTCTCTGGACGGCCAACGGCCAATCAAGGCAACCCGAGTCCTACGGTTCATCTTGGATTCTACTCTGACCGACGAAAACATGCCTGAGACGATGTCGCTATTGCCGAACAGCTCGCCACAAGCTGCCCCAATCTTATTATTAACTCCCTGGGAATCATGGGCTTATTTATAATTAGCTGTCTTTTGCCAATTCGAGAAATTTACTCTGTAGTACACGTGAACCGTGAACCAGTCTCAGCAGGCTATTGAAAAGTGTAATGAGCTATGATCATTGCATGTGTCAGAGATAGGGCTATAGTAATAAGGTCTGGACATCTGCCATATTATCATCTTTATTATTGTTGTTTTGGACTAATATCCGCCGCGCCAAGCAGTTATGATATTTTGTCGCAGCCCTTTTTATAAGTCATTACTGATTCTTGTCGAGGCCAGAACATTCCGAATTCTGACGGCTGCAATTTTGTGTACATCATAAGGTATGCCTAGGTAAATACTTATTTTATGCATTTGTGGTCTGCAGAAACAGAGGAGGATGAGGTCCATAGTAGATTAATTGATAGTTTAAATCAATATGTTACAACGTTGCAAAGTAGTTTGCTCTGATTTTTAGCAGAAGCTACATATTGCATCTTGTTTATTACCCATGATTGTTATACATATGTTAATAGTTAGGATTCTCGATTCTTCACAGGCTTTGTTACTTTTGAGCTCAAGTAGCTCTTTATTGTTTTCTATTATTGAACCCTTGGATAAGAGCTTACGAGTGAGAGTTACTTTGATGGACTTCAACTGTGCGATTGCTCTTATCTTATCTTATCATATCTAGTTTGTTCAGCAGATAATATGGCTCCGGTTTGGTGATTCCATAGAAAGGCTCTGGGCTGACAATGCGTGTGTTGCCGTTCTTTCCGGTAAACTCATCTGCTGTTTCGTTTCCAACAATATTGGAATATCCTAATACCTATCTAAGTGTAACTTCATTAAAGTCAAGGGCGTTTAATTTATTCTTGCAGCACTGGACTAGTGAGAGCATCGCAGCTTGACTGTTTGAGTTGATGTAGATAATAGATAATATTGGTTTTTAGGTTTCTGGCCAAACTGATTGCCACACATAATGTAATATTTATGCGCGGAAATCATCATAATATTGACTTCTGTCTAGAAAATGAAGGCCATTTTGCTGATGCTGACGCAAACTCTGACCTTAGGCCTCTCACCTACTTGTACCTGTGGTGCCATTTTCGACAATCATTCTGGTCGTTGGTCCATTTGTATCTTGAGGGTACTTCGACTGTCTGGTCAAGCCACATTCGATGTGCTTGTTTTATTCCCGAAAGCCCAGGCTTTCAAGTTGATTTTTGCAGGCTGTTCAAACACTGAGAACACCCTGTCGCTGTGTGAAATTCATACTCAGATATATTGAGGGTTGGAGTAGCTATTCTGTTAGAGAGCACTCTTCGGATCCATATAGTCGTGGTTTCATCCCTTTGATTTAATTTCATTAAGGATGGTTTCTGTGAGTTTATTATCGAAAGCACCTTCGACATCAAGGAATACACACCGACCTGTTTGCTTATTCTCTAGACTTTACCGCCGCTTTGGTAACCTATATCGTGTGCTTAGCTTATTTTTATTTTGTTTCTTTCTGTTATTTTCTTACTGGTGCAGTAAAGAATTACTTACTAACTTACTTACTTTTATGGACCTTGTGACCAGGTCAATTGGGGTAGTTTTTGGTAAACATGTTGATTTAGACTTAGCGATCTTGCCACCAAGTAGTGAAAGAAATAGAGATGTTAGACTAATAGGTTTGAAGGACTTAGAACGAGTATTATCTATACTCGTTTTTCCTGCTTTTTGGTATAAATCGTACCTTGACACTAGTCCATTTTCTCAGTATAAACCCCAATGCAATGCTTGCCCGAAATATTTTGCCAGGTGCGGAAGGAGGACGCCTTGATTTCGTTTTGATAATGTAGGAAACAGTTCATAATTTTCAGTCGGATTTGAATGGCTTGCACTAACACAGCGCTCCTTAACCATTTTTTGGGCTACAAATGTAGGTTTTCAGTCAGTGGTTCGTTCCCTAAGGATTCGATAGTTCCTTTGACCGCACGTCTTAATGGCACGAGTATCATCAAAAAGGGTCATAGATCTTTGCGGAGGCAGTTAGATTACTTATCCAGAATTTCTTTCTTAATATATGTTTTTGTTTTGGGCTCAGGTTGCTCTCAAAGCAATTATTAGATATATGTTTTCTTCTTTTCACAACACTAAGCTGACTAAAATATATACACACCTAACATGTTTGGTTTTATTTCCTATAAATTGTAACGGGTTATCTAAAATATAATAAATTACACGTGAAATTGATTTCCGTCTATGAAAATAATACAATTGTAAGTACACAACTTTATATTTTCTTGCATTTTTACGCTACTTACTTCAATTAATCTGGAAACTAGAATGACTTTACAACAGAAAATAGTTGTAATGTAGCATGTTATTTGACAGTTACGACAAAGAGGTAGTGTTTTTGTTTTTGTCGTAACAGATTTCCATAAAAAAACTAGAAATTTTTGAGGGCGTAAGGGACATCTGTCTAGTAAATTTCTGGCGTAAGGGACACTATCTCCGAAACTATTGAGTTTACAAGTATATACCTAATTGTCTAATGAAGATAAAGCTTTTTCGTAGTTATGTATATAAGAACCATCTAATTCGGATGAATATTTAACAAGTTATGATTTTTTTTAATTTTGGTTTTTGTTTTTTGACTCTCCTGAAAAGTGGACCTTTGTCCCTTACGACATTTGAAATTTCCAGTGTCGATATGCTACGGGGATGTTACGCGGACACAACGGTCACTTAACATGGATGGAGATGCACGGATGAAATGAAATGATGTGGACACGTCGTAGTGGGCATAGCCATCCCGGTCGCGTTACATTCCGTGCCTGACACGTTCCTAGCATGATCATAGCATGATATGGTGTAATGGGTTTCCACCTTAAAGCCAAAGTATAACCTGCTATGGTCAAATTATAATTATATATGCGGTAGTCACAAAAAGGTACCTATATTATTAGTTATTACATCTTTCAGGAATATGAAAGTGACTCGTATAATCAATGGGAATATATGTACATTGAGCATCCGCTCCCAGGTGCAGGCGGCCTAGTTAGGTAAGCCACAAGAACTAACGCTCATAAATCATATGTAGAGCAATTTCCGTGTCGACGCCGTGTTATGAGCTGTGGTCAAACTTTAGCCGCTTTAACAAGTTTATTAACATTAAATACATTGAAAATGCCAGATTTTATTAACTTCATTTCTCCGCAGGCGAACTAGAATACGGTGCCTCCTGGAAACTCCGTTACCGTCACTGATGAACTCACAAATTGCTCACGTAATTATTTTTTAAGTAAGTATTAATATTCAATTTGTGGGTTAGTATAGTTTTAGTTAAGTTTGTTATTTTAAGTTAGTTTTTATTGTATTGTATATTTAAATTATTTGGGTTATTTTTGTAATGGACGTGATTATTTTTGGAATAAATGTTTCTTTAGTTTTAAAAACAAAAAAAATTGTGGGATCGTCGAAACAGATTATCAAATTATGGTTATTTAGCAAGATAGATATCTACATTGTCGAAATAGTAATATTAGTAAAAAATAATTACCAATAGAATAAATGAAGTATAATGTAAATAGATAAGTTTTTTTGTCGACCTCCGTAGCCTAGTTGGTAGTGACCCTGCCTACGAAGCCGGAGGTTCCGGGTTCGAATCCCGGCGAGGGCATTCTTTGTGTATTTATTTATCAGAAACATTTGTTCCTTGGTCATGGCTGTCTATGTATTTAAGTATCTATGTATACCTATGTATTTATCTATTATATATATCGTCGCCTGGTAGCCATTCATTCACACATCACATCACATCATCAGCCTATGATAGTCCACTGCTGGACGTAGGCCTCTCCTATTAAGCGTATTAAACGTATTAGGAGGTAATTGCCCATAATCGCCACGCTGGGCAAGCGGATTGGCGATCGCAGTATTGTGTCTACTATGATGACGCTGCTGCCCATCATCAATCTTTCATCAAATAATGGTCAGTGACACTTCAATCCTTTAGTCGACTCTTACGACACCCGCAGGAGGAGTTGGGGTGGTGACAAATGTATTCTTACTGCCGTCACCACACGGCGTCCGTCACCACACGGCGTCATTCATTCACATAACTTTTTAACTCCTAAT
The DNA here is from genome assembly GCA_025490895.1 of Thaumatotibia leucotreta. Taxonomy (NCBI): domain Eukaryota; kingdom Metazoa; phylum Arthropoda; class Insecta; order Lepidoptera; family Tortricidae; genus Thaumatotibia; species Thaumatotibia leucotreta. The sequence goes on along the minus strand of JALPQI010024243.1, from coordinate 7,182 downwards.
ATCGGAAGTCCGAAAATGTTAATGTTCATACATTTGTTTATACTAATTTTTGTTTTTATATATTTCTTGATCATAAGTGTTATAATATATCCTATACATTGAAGTTCATACTGTCAATAGTCATACATCTCTTTTATAATAATTTAATGCTGCCAGAAAGGTGGGTTAGGTTAGGTTAGAACTGCGACCCTCACAGAACCAAAATGCTGCCAGAAAGGTGGGTTAGGTTAGAACTGCGACCCTCACAGAACCAAAATGCTGCCAGAAAGGTGGGTTAGGTTAGAACTTAGACCCTCACAGAACCGAAATGCTTCCAGAAAGAAAAATTATGACGACAGTGTGTTATGAGCTCCGATCATAGGAATTAAAAAATTATGACGACAGTGTGTTATGAGCTCCGATCATAGGAATTAAAAAATTATGACGACAGTGTGTTATGAGCTCCGATCATAAGAATTAAAAAATTATGACGACAGTGTGTTATGAGCTCCGATCATAAGAATTAAAAAAATATGACGACTGTGTGTTATGAGCTCCGATCATAGGAATTAAAAAATTATGACGACAGTGTGTTATGAGCTCCGATCATAGGAATCAAAAAATTATGACGACAGTGTGTTATGAGCTCCGATCATAAGAATTAAAAAATTATGACGACAGTGTGTTATGAGCTCCGACCATAGGAATTAAAAAATTATGACGACAGTGTGTTATGAGCTCCGATCATAAGAATTAAAAAATTATGACGACTGTGTGTTATGAGCTCCGATTATAGGAATTAAAAAATTATGACGACAGTGTGTTATGAGCTCCGATCATAAGAATTAAAAAATTATGACGACAGTGTGTTATGAGCTCCGATCATAGGAATTAAAAAATTATGACGACTGTGTGTTATGAGCTCCGATCATAAGAATTAAAAAATTATGAAGACAGTGTGTTATGAGCTCCGATTATAGGAATTAAAAAATTATGACGACAGTGTGTTATGAGCTCCGATCATAAGAATTAAAAAATTATGACGACTGTGTGTTATGAGCTCCGATCATAAGAATTAAAAAATTATGACGACTGTGTGTTATGAGCTCCGATCATAAGAATTAAAAAATTATGAAGACAGTGTGTTATGAGCTCCGATCATAGGAATTAAAAAATTATGAGGACTGTGTGTTATGAGTTCCGATCATAGGAATTAAAATGTATGAACATAAAATGTATGAAGAAAAAAATTATGAAGAGCGATTATTATTAACTCCAATCCGTAGTACAATCGTAAATAGGAATACAAATTTTATGAGAGCCAATATGGACCCGGTACCCACATCACAAGCCTTAATTGAGCTTACCGTGGGACTAGGTCGATTTGTGTAAGATGTCCCAAGATATTTATTTATTTATTTAAGTACTAAAATAATACTTGTATTATTTTTACACTTGGACTATTTTTTGTACTTGTACTGTATACCTACTTGTATTAGTTTTAGAGTAAAACAAACATACATATATCAAAACTATTCATTAACTTACTTTGATGCGATATAAATATTAGTTGAGCTCTTGGGATCGGAAGAATTGGATCAGATTGAAGTTTTGAAACAAACTCTAACCAGGATTTATTTTTATATCAAGCACATCTTATTAGAAAAGTTCTTTAACATTGCCGGCATAGCCACACTATCAATATACCAATATCCAAGACATGTTTTTTTTTTTTTTTTTTATACCACGTCGGTGGCAAACAAGCATACGGCCCGCCTGATGGAAAGCAGTCACCGTAGCCTATGGGCGCTTGCAATCCCAGGGGTGTCACATGCGCGTTGCCGACCCAATAAGAACTTGTTTAATTTCAGGCAGACAATGTTCATCTGAATATTACAATTCTGGGCAGGAGTATTAAGGATGAGACACATTCAGGATGTCCAAAATATTTTTTTCAGCTTCCTCACGTCGTTGTTAACCAATTTTTCGTAGTTTTTGAGTTATACATTCTTACTTTTCTTTGGTAAGAAACTCTGAGATAAAGTAACTCCTTTATTTAAAAAAAACTGTTGAGCATTTTGTTAATGTTACGTTCTGTAACATAAACCTGGTAAGTTTATAAATCAGTACCTGCCATATCAGTCAGTTAAAAAAACATATTTCGTTATTCTTAATGTTACCACGAACGAAACAATTTTAAATAGATTTTTGAAGTAGTTACAAATTATGTGAACTTCTTTCAAAATCTAATCGCATCATCACCCATAAAATATGATATTCAATAATCGGTGTTTTTATGCAATTTTGTTACACGTGTTTTTGTTCAATACCATCACCACTTTATTTACCGTTTTATAAAAGCAAAAGAGACTATTATGCCAGAATAGCAGACAAACATGCGTCTGCTACAAGATAATCAAAAATGACTCCACTATTTATACGCAGTTCGTCAATAATTTGGGAATGGTAATGACTTGATTGTTGCGACTGAATAATCGCATAGAACTACCCTAAATACGTCTTTTTTTAACAAAGCCTTTTAAACAGACATCACGAAAAGTCGCTCGCAAATTACTACATACATTTTTATGTCAGAGCAGGCGAGCCGCGAAATAAATGGCATGCAGTGGCATCTGCATTGCAGCCGTCCTAATGCATGGAGCGCGAACTGAAAACATTCTCGTAATGGGATGAAACTTCTATTATCCGAAATTGTCAAGTACAATGGCAGGAGTTCGTTCCCAAATTATATACTTGAATCTCGAATGATACGATGACGTGAAACTATGAGAGAAAACGTATATTCCGAGAGCAATTTTTTTCAACTAGCCTTAGCGAGAACGCGTTTTTACTAAGTAGTTTACTGTGAGTACATATCCCGAAACGCCTTTACAGTGACAAATACTAGGAATCATATTGGTACTAAGACAAATACATTTTTGGTTTATCTACAGTAAAATATTCACCAAGGCGACACGGAATTGTAGATTGTTAACCAAGGGTCGAAAGGGAGCCGAGATATTTCTGACGTTCGAACGTAGTGAGAGCACCAACAATTCGAGGGTTAATGGGTCACTTTCACCCGACTTAAACACTCTATTTTTCATTTCAACTTAGTAGAAAGTAAAAGAATCAATTCGTTTTCAATAAAGAATACTTTCAATCCTGGAAAGGTAAAAAGGACAATACAACCGGTCTAACTAAGTATAGCCAAGTGCAAAAATAAGTATCGAAAGAATCCGCTCATAAATATGTTACGACGTTCTTATAACACAGAATTAGAGTGCACTGGGACATATTTTGAAACATTTTTGTGTACACCTTATCTTGTCAATTGTCATTGAATTTTCCGAACCGGAGAGATGAAAAAAAATTGCGGTTTCACGAAAAAGTGGTTTGTGCGTTACGATGATATACATTTGTTTGATGTTTTAGTGTTATACTCATTATTTCGGAGTGTTCTGTTTTTGTCCCGATCACCGATACTTCGGCAGAGTACGTCAAAAGAGCTAGAAAAACCTTTGATTAATTATTACAATCACAACCACCAACAAAGAAAAAATTTTTTTTCCGAGAAAAGTAGGTAAGTATTCCCTGAACACATAAAAACACATAAAAATTGTTCTTCACATATTTTTTATTGATGGCATTTGAGTTCCAAGTTCTACTGAATGGGCTGCATGGAAAGTATCACCATAACAAACTTTTGTGGGCTCTGGAGTACTGCATATCAAAATAAATAAACATTGTTGTCTGGTAGTTTATGTGCCAAGCGGTATGGTCCTACCTATTGAATTTTTAATTCTTTTACAAAAGTTGTCACAGGAGGACAATCGTACAATGAAACGCAAAATTGAAACGATTTTTAATTGAAATAGTTCAGTGAGTAACATTTATTATTCCTCAACATACTTTGAACTTTCGATTAGCGTTTCGTTTGTCAAATTTTCATTGGCTAAACCCTTCTGACTCCTCTGAGTCAATTTATCCTTTTACTAGGATCTTTGGTGTGACCTCATCAACCAAGCTAGACTATAAACTAACTAGATTTTAAATGAAAATTTTATGTTTTAATTGTCTCTGGAATAATTCAACACAATTGAGATCAGATATTTTCTCTAAATGAATCCAAAACAAACTTGTACATCCAAACGTAACAAGTATTGCTTCATTAGAATAAGATTCCGGAATGTTCCTTTCAACTTGGTGGTAGTTAAAAGCCATTTGAGGTGTAGATATGCTACTAATGTGGCTTGTGGGAAACAACTTAGTTTTAACAGCAATTTCGATCGTCAATAGCGAAAACTAGGTTTGATTGTAATCGGCCCTGCCTCTTTTAATTTACAAAATACAAGGATTTTCTCTTTTAATTAGGGAAAGCGCACTTTTTATATTACCATAAAACCTGAACGTAAATTCCTGTAAACGTAAAAGTGTTAAAGTAATGAGCATCATGGAAATATCTGCTTCATAAATACTTTCGCTGAAAATAAATGTATTTTGTACTTGAATATCTCGGTCAAGGTGTGTCTTTTTTGTTTTACATAATAAATCTTTATTAAAATTTAAAATTATTATAATAAATAATTGCGGAAAAAATACTTCCTTTTGCTGATGCGATGTATCCTTATGTTTTTTTTTTTTGAAAAGTTGCATAACTGAACTTCATGTTAAGAGTAATTACGGAAAATATTTTGTGAAAATTGCCGTACTCGCAACTAATAAGTGGTCTAACCAAGATTCGAACTTGAAACCACCGGCTTCGTTAGTCCATTGAAAAGTAATTTAAATGTGCAGATTCCGCATAAACGATGTATACAAACACCACATTAACTGTTCTTGATTTTGCCGCAGTTGGCTTTAATTTAATTTAGAAGCTATCATAGCATCAAAGGGAAGATAATTAATACCGCAACTAGCTATAAATCTACAACACGAGACGGTATTTTGAGTCTCATTATAAGTAAATACTGCTTAAACAAACAAATCAAATTTTATGCAAATAGTATTGTAATATTATTCAATGATATTACACGTACTTAATGCTTCGTACGTTAACGGGTATTAAGTGTTAATAAGTATGTAGGTAAGTACCTACCTAATAAGACAAACACTTGCTCGGTAAGACGAGGCGCATTCGGGTTTTCAGAATTTATACTCAGATACCTCGTCGTACATAAATAGGACATTACTGCAAAGCAAAAGCCGGGAAGTAAGGTCTTGCAGGCCGAATAGATATATGCAAGCCTTTTCCCGGCTGAAGCTTGTATAGTGCTTTTCTCAAACTTATAATTAAATAAGAAAAAAATTCCGGTTATTTTTTATTTCTGATTAAATGCCAAGGCCATGAAAAAAAGTATAGGTACTTAAATGATAAAAAAGGTTCTGTCATACTTTGACGTTTAAAAAAAAAAAAAGGTGCTTTGCAGACTAAGGCCTGAAATTTTGTTTGAAATTCCTTTAAATCATTGTTCGCTCGTAGAACCCGAAACTACGTACTTCCTTGATTGATTTGAGTAAATATTTCATTGCAAGTTTGAGATTTTTTTTATTATTATTTATTATTATAATCGATAAGTTTGATCCGTTGTTCGATAATTGATCATTGTACCTATTTGATTTGTGCCCCAACTTACTCATATGTTCATAATTTATATATTCGTTCCATAATTAACATGACTGTCTTGGATATCGAGGCAGTTATGTTTCTTATGAAAGAAAGCTATAAATTATAAGTCTTACTTAATGTTCGCGTTTGTGTGGATTACTAGCTGGCCACGACTTTGGTCCAAGGCGACCGGCGACGAGGCAATCCATAAGTTGGTGCCAGAGGCCGATATCGGAACTCCCTCTCGCACGTACACCTATTTCGCTTCGCCGGCTAGTCGCCACTCAATGCTCGAAACCATTTGCTTCACCTTCGTGTACCTACCGATTTTGTTCAGTCGCGATCAGATACCTACCAGGGCGGCCACGGTGTTCAAAAATATCTGATTCAGTCAAATGCCTTAAAAAAAATCTTATGTTTTATCTTGGGACATCTTACATCGATGCTTTGATGCGTCCATGCTTCAAATCTTGTGACAGATTTATTGACCACTTCAATGAAATTTGGAATTGGTACCAAGTCTTTTTTTTATAATACTTATCGTAAGTGAAAAGTGGAGCCCAAATCACGGCGGCAACGAACAGGAGACCAGCAGTAACCTGCCAGTTGCCACCGCCTTGCTAGCCCGCTAGATGCCTCCTGCAGAAGTCCCCATGAAAATGCAATATTATAATATTTTTAACCTTATATCGATAGTGATAATGGCTTCACTTCAGTAATTTACAGAAAGTAGCATCTACGGTTATCTGATTAATTTAATTTTTATTGTGTAGTTATTGGTGCAATATCGAATTAAAATCATTTAAGTTGAAACTTTTTTTCCACGCCTTCATCTATTTCGTAGGCATTTTCATGACACACTTTTGTCTTTCAACATTTCGTACAAGGTACATAGAATCTAAAACATATAAATAAAACTTAGGTAAGTATCGCCACAAATTAAGAATCCAATCAGCTTTAGAAAGCTGTTTTACCTTAACTAATATTTACATTTTGTGCTAAGTATACATAACATTTCAGCCAAGAAGTTGAGAAACAACCAACCTAACTTTTGTAGCTAAGAGGATTATGTTGCTAAGAAAGCGGTCTTAGAAGCCTTCCATACATTACGTATAACCGAACATATATCTGGGGCATGATAATATTCCAGCCAAGCAAGCAGCAACGACAACTTAAACGCTTACCCGCTTATTCATAAACGTCTCTCTCTTAACTTAGCACGCCGATAAGTATCGTTTGTCCTTTTCGGTTTTATCAATACATCTATAAAGACATACAATTGTTATCGGCTTGCAAAGTCCAGGAAACATTTATGAATCCTCATTCATAAATATTATGCTTTATGCGAGCATAAGGCGGGTCGTCTGATAGTAAGCTGCTATTTTTACAAATCCAGATGTGACAAGCACCCTGTCCAAAGAACTAGGTGCACCATAAAGCCAAGATAGGTCACCAGTCGACAAAGCCGTCTGCAGATAGGTCACCTTGACTATTACCAAACCGAGATGGCCACCTATACCGCCAAAACGATAGAAATAAACTGTTACCTCGACAATTCGACACTATTCCACAGCACAACCCTTAAGGAACACCTT
>JALPQI010024242.1:0-16879 GCA_025490895.1 Thaumatotibia leucotreta | reverse complement strand
AAATAATGGTCAGTGACACTTCAATCCCTTAGTCGACTCTTACGACACCTGCAGGAGGAGTTGGGGTTGGTGAGGTGACAAATGTATTCTTTCTGCCGTCACCACACGGCCAATATATATTTTATAACTAAAAAATATTTTATATTTTAACGACAAACGGGTATTAATCGCCTAAAATGATGGTTAATTTGGCATGTGTGTAATGTTATGCCCGAAACCTCAGGATAAAATAAGTTTGTCCTTAGAATATGAGTGATAATCGTGAAAGTTTAAAGCAACAATTGCTACGTTTTACTTCGGATTCCGCATCAACAGAAACCGAAACAGACACGAAAACGAATGAAAGGCTACAGAGGCTGACAAATAGCCGTGTTATAGGGTTCACTAATGTTTAACCAAAACAATGATAGCAAATATTTATTTTACAACAAACGTTTCACCAATGTAGTAAGTGGCAAAAATGTTATTCCGCAAATGTATCATTTTACAAAAACTCAATTGACAAATAATCAGTAAGCAATTAATACATTAGAACAATGTATAAATTAATAAATAAATCAATTGTATATTTTACATGTCACCTAAACCTACGTTTAACATATTTGTACATTCACCGAATACCTATCTCGACCATTTTCGATTTTGGGGAAAAGTTTTCTGGGTTACAATAAAAAAAAAATAACCTCGAAGACTAAGGCGGGAGCTTTGCTCCCGCCTTAGTCTTCTAACCTAACCTATCCGAGTCGGATCTGCCCCGGAAGGTTTTGTTCGCTCGCTTCGCTCGCTCACTGCAGATTTTGGTCAATATTACTATGAATGTTATGTTAATTTGATGTCGAATATCTCGGCCATTTTTGATTTTGGGGAAAAATTTACTGGGTTGCAACAAAAAAAACCCACTTTGCTATACTCCAACCCATTTTAGCAAACATTAGGCTAGGCTAATGGTAAATTTATTAGTTTACTTTGTTGTTAAATATTCTTTTGCCAAAAATGCCTCTTATAAAATGATATTTTATTTGTTAATTATTTGGCTAAGATAATAAATTGTCAAAGATGTTTTTGTCGAAAAAAGGATTTGCCGAAACATAATTTTGCCAGTAGTTGGTTGCCAAGTGTAAATTTGTTAAACAATTTTTGGTCAAACGACAGGATACCGTGTTATAGCCTTGTCTATAGCCGATAGTTAATAGCTTAGTAGCGCGCGGTGAGACCAGTGCCTAACGTCTACGTAAGGAAGTTAGGAACTTAGTTACCATTGACAGTAGTGTCACTAAATATGTCATTAACCGGTTCTGGCAGGTTGGCGACGAGAAATTGGAAAGTGTCGTTTTATTACATGAACCTAGAATTATCTAGGCAGCTTTGACAGAACAAGTTTAGATTATAATCCGTCAGCCTCCGTAGCCTAGTTGGTAGCGACCCTGCCTACGAAGCTGGAGGTTCCGGGTTCGAATCCCGGCGAGGGCATTATTTGTGTATTTATTTATCACAAATATTTGTTCCTTGGTCATGGATGTCTATGTATTTAAGTATAGATATGTATCTATCTATTATATATATCGTCGCCTGGTACTCATATCACAAGCCTTAATTGAGGTGAGGGACTAGGTTGATTTGTGTAAGATGTCCCAAGATATTTATTTATTTATTTTTATTTGTAATTCGTTTTTATTAGCATTTATAAATACAAAAGTACACCTATGGCTTAACCCTTAAATTATTTATTTAATTAATTTATTTATTTATTAAATGCATTATTAAATGCATGACCTCGACAAAAACTTATTCAAATTTGAATTTTGACATGCTGTCAATAGAGTCCAGAATACATGATGTCACCACTATGCATTTAAGGGTTAAGGACTAGCTTTAACGTTTTTTTTTTGATAATTGTGACGGACTAATATGGGAAAACGAGAAAATTGGTATTTGGGTCCATCAACTTTTCGTTTGACACTATTCTGTCCCGTAACGCAGGTGACAATTTCATCAAGTTTGCTAGAAAAATGCTTAAAAATTGTAATGCGTTAGGCCCCACACAAGTTCACATCGATACATTTAGGTACCAACTGTTTTTCATTGTAAATATGTGTATAGTATTAATTGACGTACATTTGTAAGTTCATGAAAAGTAACGCAACAGACAGAAAATATGTCGATCGAAAAATTTATTGGTCCATTTAACTGGGAAATATTGCGTTTATGTACATGAAAGCCGTACCAAAATATTTTACAGTATAATTTCCGCATCAAATGTAAGTTTTCTGTTTGACTCAATGGTTGACTGGTAGAGAATGCCTTTAGGCATGAAGTCCGCCACTTGTACTTTTTTTGTAACTGAACAAAGGTTAAATAATTAAATCATGTCACGGTATAGTAAATAAATAGCAAATAAAACATGTTCGCACATATATTTTTACGTTAATACTAAGAACTTTATTCAATAATTGTAACTAAAAATGTGCGTGAATTCAAGGTTTGAGGTTTTAAGTTCGTAATAAAAACTTGGTGTTGTAAAAGTACGTGATTATGGAATAATGCAAATTTTTAGATGTGTTTATTTTTTTATATTCTACTAGTATTCCGGTAATCAGACAGCCAAATCAACATATCTTCATTGAATTATTTTCAAAACTACAATTTATGTACAGTCAAGGGCATTAATATATATACACTTCTCCATACTGATCCCTTACAAATGTGTATATATATTAATGCACTCGACTGTACATAGATTAAATGTAACTAATCTACTTAACCTAACCTATATCTAAGATTGGCCCTTGTGGCATTGTACCGAGGATGCTGGCGGCATTTCCTCGCTGTATCGCAATACTGATACGTTGTGCGAGGAAGTCACCAGCTCTTACGTCTTTAGTTAGTTAGTCATTGAATTAATCTTCGAATATGATGTATGTGTGGTGACGGCAGTAAGAATACATTTGTCACCACCCCAACTCCTCCCCCACAAGATTGATAATAGGCAGCAACGTCATCATAGTGGACACATTACTGCGATCGCCAATCCGCTTGCCCAGCGTGGCGATTATGGGCATTTACCTCCTAATGCGTCTATACGCATAGTTAATAGGAGAGGCCTACGTCCAGCAGTGGACTAACATAGCTGATGATGTGATGTGATGATATAAGTTAAGTTAAAACAAAATGCAGATAAGATAAGGACAGTCGGTTAGTGTCGCGGGTTGTGACACGGAATAACAATGACACAGTGGCGTCATCTTCATTGCGCAACGTCTGCTTAGCTTTCTTATTTTGACAACCTGTAACTTATCTTGTCAGCCTCCGTAGCCTAGTTGGTAGTGAACCTGCCTACGAAGCTGGAGGTTCCGGAGTTGAATTTGTTTAGTCTCTTAAAAGTTTTGAACAAACTGAAACTAACATTATTTCCAACCGCGTATGTAAATAATTTCAATAGCAAATTTTGAATATTTCTCTTGTACGGGTGGGCCTTACGAGGATATGATGGTTCCTTGTCGATTTATCGATTTATCGATTGGTAAACGTCAAAAAGTTATAAACCGAACCTTCATATTCATAAGTCTACTGTTAACGGACGGATTTTTATTTTGTTGTCGTTTTTTAAAATTTTCTAAATTAGGACTTTTTTACATTTTTTTCTACTCAGAATCACGAGCTCTTTCGATCCTGAACGAAATAAAAAAGTATCAAAAAAAAATCCATTGAGTTACTATTTTTCATACACTTTCTTCGACCGTAACTCAGTGGAAGACAAAAAAAAATATTTATGGAATTCTTGGGACACTTTTTTCTGCTAATGAGGATCGAAAGAGTGGAAAAAGTATGAAAACATCAAAATTTTGAAAATTTGAAAAAACTAAGTACAACTAAAAAAAAATCCGTCCTAATATAGTACCTAGGTATTTATATGACCAATATACTCGTAGATTGATATAGATTTGTAAGGACGTATGTATATTACCAATATAGATTTTGCATATATTGTAGAAATTACCTAAATAACGTTAAATAATTAATAAATAAATGTTTCAAATATTACAGTTAATTATTTTAGTTTATTTTCTATAGGTATAAATTAATTGTTTGACCAAAATTATGAGTCCATAAGAGCTTTTTCACTTTTAAGGACACTTAATTAGCTTCATCATCATCAGCCTATGATAGTCTACTGCTGGACCTAGGCCTCTCTTATTATTATTAACTACGCGTATAGACGCATTAGGAGGTAGGAATCGCCACGCTGGGCAAGCGGATTGGCGATCGTTGTAATGTGTCCACTATAATAACGTTGCTGCCCATCATCAATCTTTTATCAAATAATGGTCAGTGACACTTCAATCCCTTAGTCGACTCTTACGACACCCGCAGGAGGAGTTGGGGTGGTGACAAATGTATTATTACCGTCACCACACGGCCAGCACGGTTAGCTTGAAATTAATAAGCCCTAATTTTATAACGTCGACGGAAATGGCAAAACTATAAGGGTTCCTAGTTTACTACGGAACCCTAAAGCGTAATATTTTCTGTGCATGTGCATTAATGACCACAGAAATACGACTTTTTGACCACAAATATCACTTTTTTGACCTTCGTTTTCCGTAGGTCACAACTGAACTAACCATACACAATGTGGAATTTAACGTAACTTTTTACTAACAGGAATAGCCATTACAATCACGTAACTATGCGCACGCAATGATCTGTAGATCAATATGGCGGTGAACGAACTCGTTTCACTATCGCGCGCAGGCGAGAGTATGATCTATGATCTATAGATGATGCAAAATAGTTGTAAGAATTGTTTATGCTTCACCGAGCTTAACGTGTCAGGTTTATTTATGAATGAATACGTAAATATTACGGTAAATACCATTTCATACACAAATTTATCTAATCCCAGTCCCCAAAGTAAAATCAATAAACTTCAAACTTCAAAATTACCTACTACTAATACATAAATGAACTTAATTAAGCTTATTACCTAATAAGTATAAACTTAAGTGTCGTAAGAGTCGACTAAGGAATTGAAGTGTCACTGACCATTATTTGATAAAAGATTGATGATGGGCACCAGCGTCATCATAGTGGACACATTACTGCGATCGCCAATCAGTTTGCCCAGCGTGGTGATTATGGGCATTTACCTCCTAATGCGTCTATACGCATAGTTAATAGGGGAGGCCTACGTCCAGCAGTGGACTATCATAGGCTGATGATGTGATAAACTTAAAATAAATATCTTGTGAGGCAATAGGTCTCAGTCTCAGCATGTGCTGCGCAGGACGCTCAGCGCTGGTTTTCAGACTGAGCCCTTAAAAATTGTGTCGGTCTCAAAAACAAGAGTTTGATACATTTTTTTTTGGTTTTTTAGTGTTGCTGATCCATAACTAAGTAGGTATCAATATAATACAACAATTTGAGTTTTTATTAATGATATGAACAATGAATCAGTAAAAAAATAATAATAAAAAAACAACAATATAACAAAATAAGGATGATGATTGTACCTAGTTAAAATGATTTATTTAACATTCTGTACGACATAATTGATATAATACACGAAGAAATTATTACTAACGAATAGTTAGCAGTATTTTTTCTGCAGAACTTCTATTTATTAAATTGGAAATAATTAAAAGGGAGTAGGTTATTTGGCAGTATACAAACATGACGTCACTTTTGTGCATTTCATGTAAAACTTACACGCTATTAATAGGGTATTAATTATTATGAGTGGCGGCGATAACTGAAAAAAGTTGGTTAAAGTTTATGACAGCAAGAACACACTTGTATTTTTAAGTAATGAAGTGATTAGTAATGTACCTACCTACGAACAAATAAAACATGGAAATTGCACGCCTACTATATTGCCTTTCAAAGACGGTCCTGAATTTTAGTTGACATATGTCACCCCCTCTTCAATGCTTCACAGTAGTGAATTTCAATATCAACCTATAAAAACATAAACCGCCATTTAAAAATATTGTGATTGGTCCATCAAAGTTTTGATTGGCTATATTCTATAAACGTTTGTCAAAGATGTTGCGCCGAAATATGCGCGGTGTTGACAAAAGCGCTATGTCCTGCCCGTCTTGGCACAATTAAACAATTGGTTTTGGGGGCATTTTTGAGCTGGCGTTAGACGTCCATATTATATATGGTCGCAGTAATGTACCCTAGTTGTTTTTATTTTAGTTCGTTAAATTCGCTAAAGTTAAAAAACGTTCGATAAAGTTTGGGACAGCAAAAACACAATTGTATTTTGAAGTTATGTAGTGATTGGTATCAAAAACAATACCATCAGGCCTACCTACGAAAATCTAAATTCGTAAATTTCGAGGATTTTTCTCTGTCACTCAAACGAAGGCGTATTAGAGTGAGAGAGACAAATCCTCGAAATTTACGAATTTCGTTTTTCGCTGTAGGGCCGCAGGCCTAGGGCAGCAAAGTACCGGAAGTAACCTGCCTTTGGGAAGTCCCATTGACGAGTTCCACAGCATCTTGGCATACAATCTTTAAAAAGATACCTAAATCTTATATCCCTAACCCCCGGCTTTTTGAACTCTGAACCTCCAGCTTCGTAGGCAGGATCACTACGGAGACTGAATGTTCTAATATTAACCTAGCCCTCACCGGGATTTGAACCCGGAACCGGAATCCCCAGCCTTACCAACTAGGCAATGGAGGCTACTGTTCTAATCATCATCATCATCATCTCAGCCATAAGACGTCCACTGCTGAACATAGGCCTCCCCTCTGGACCACATGTACCGGTTAGATGCGACCTGCATCCAGCGTGTCCCGGCGACCTTCATAAGGTCTGTCCATCTTGTGGGTGGACGTCCTACGTTTGCCTAGCCGTGGTCTCCACTCGAGCACTTTCACCACCGATCGTCATTTATTATACGACACACACCATCGATCGTCATTTATTATAGTAATTTTCGTTGATTTTATTATTATTATTTATAATTATGTTTTGACATGCATTGAATATTGTTGACATAGAATTAATTGGCACGTTTTAAATTGTATCTCGTTGTTTTCTATTTTTTTTTATTAATTCATGTTATTTCATTAAATTATCTATCCTGACGATCATAATATAAATTCATGTAGATTAGTTTAAGACAATTTATAGTGTCCTCAACTCCTCCTGAGGGTGTCGTAAGAGTCGACTAAGGGATTGAAGTGTCACTGACCATTCTACAAGATTGATGATGGGCAGCAGCGTCATCCTAGTGGACACATTGCTGCGATCGCCAGTCCGCTTGCCCAGCGTGGCGATTATGGGTATTTGCCTCCTAATGCGTCTATACGCATAGTTGATAGGAGAGGCCTGCGTCCGGCAGTGGACTAACATAGGCTGATGATGATGATGAATTTTTAGTGTTATTTTTAGTTTAGTTTAGTTTAAGTTATTTTTATATTATGAGAATAAATATCTAAATCATCTGCTCTAATATTAACCTTTTTTTCCAGTGATCCCCCAAACATGCCGCTACCGAGGCTCGAGATACCCCTGCGGGCTCAGCATATCTTGTGTCCTGGGGGGAGGGAAACCCTTGGACCTCTGTTCTGGAGGCATGATCTGGGCATGCTGCGTGGACAGAGACACCACTGAAAGACCTGCAGAGGTCGCTCCTACTGTTCATAATGCTAGTAAGTGAATTGTGCCAATAACACAACATGTGCCGAGGATAAAACACTAATATAACCCATATGACTTGAAAACTTTGGGCCTAAAACTTTTGTCAAATACACGTCAAATTTCACTCAAAATTTTAATAGGTTACACTAAAAACTTAACGAAAGTAAGTTCCACTAAATATGCTTCAACGTTACTCATGGTATGACTGTGCCAAGAAAAATACACTGAAATTCTACACTACGTAGTACATACTTAGTGCAGAAAGGTATTATTTATGTCAAATAAACCAAACAGTTTTTTTGGTTTGTTGCCAAAACAGGCCAAAACAGTTTGTTTAAAATGGCATTGATAACAAATTTTATGGATAGTCACATGAGGTCTTAGCATATCTTGTGTACTGGGGGGAGAAAAACCCTTGGACCTCTGCTCTGGAGGCATGATCTGGGCATGCTGCGTGGATAGAGACACCACTGAGAGACCTGCCGAGGTCGCTCCTACTGTACATAATGCTAGTAAGTGATGTATTATAAAATTGGCTTGTGCCGAAGAAAATATACTAACTAAATCACTAGACTACATACTTACCCCATTATTCATAAACGTCGTTAGTAAGGTTGTATATGTGCAACCTTGTGCCAAGGATACGATAAATGATAATATAACCCATTTGACTAGAAAACTTTAGGGACTAAAACTTTTGTCAAATATTACAACGTCAAATTTTACTTATAATGCTAGTAAGTTAAATTAAAAATGCTTGAACGTTACTCATGGTATGACTATGACCAGGGATCGGATAACGGTTTTTGCTCCATACAAAAGAACGGTTCGAATTCCGTTCTTTTTCGTTCTTCGGTTTATAATTTTTTTGTTAATGGAGTAATTGAAAAATATGCTGTTAATAATTACAAAAAATGTTGAATACTACATAAAGAGCGTAAAACATTCTAAAATATTGAGCTATATCGAGGTTTTTCTAAAAAACCGGTTCCGATCCCTGACTATGACTGTGCCAAGAAAAATACACTGAAATTCTACACCACATGCTTAGTGCAGAAAAGTATTATTTACGTCAGGTTTGGGGCTAAAACAGTTTTTTTAATGGCATTGATAACAAGTTTTATGGGTAGTTACATAAGGTTTTAGTATATCTTGTGTACTGGGGGGAGGGAAACCCTTGGACCTCTGTTCTGGAGGCATGATCTGGGCATGCTGCGTGGATAGAGACACCACTGAAAGACCTGCTGAAGTCGCTCCTACTGTACATAATGCTAGTAAGTGAATTATGCTAATAACACATTTAGAACATTGTGCTAAAAAATAGCAGGCCTAACCAAGATCCCATTGTGCAATCGTATACGATAAGCGATAAGGTAATATGAAATGAAATGAAAGTGTTTATTTCGAAAAATGGATCCATATAATAAATGTATGGGGATAACAGACACGAACGAAAAGTGACGTGAATATTTCCATACATTATTATGGTCACGTGACTTATCGCTTATCGTATACGATTGTAGAATGGGATCTTGGCTATGCCTGCACTTACACAGTTACACACTATTATGAACCATATGACTGGAAGGCGTAAGCCTTACAATTTGTGTCAAATATAATAAAACGTCAAATTGTACTCATAATGCTAGTAAGTTACTGCTTGAATTTACTCTTAGTATGACTGTGCCTAGAAAAACACCGAAATTCTACACCACATGCTTAGCGCAGAAAGGTATTATTTACGTCAGCCTTGGGACCAAAGCAGTTGTCGAGAATGGCATTGATAACATATTTTACGGATAGTCACATGAGGTCTTAGCATAATATATCTTGTGTCCTGGGGGGAGGGAAAACCTTGGACCTCTGTTCTGGAGGCATGATCTGGGCATGCTGCGTGGATAGAGACACCACTGAAAGACCTGCTGAGGTCGCTCCTACTGTACATAATGCTAGTAAGTGAATTGTGCCAATAACACCACATGTGCCAAGGATGAAACACTAATATAACCTATATGACTTGAAAACTTAGGGCCTAAAACTTTTGTCAAATATTACAACGTCAAATTTCACTCAAAATTATAATAAGTTACACTAAAAATGCTTCAACGTTACTCATGGTATGACAAGAAAAATACACTGAAATTCTACACTACATGCTTAGTGCAGAAAGATATTTATCGCCAGGTTTGGGGCTAAAACAGTTTTTTAAAATGGCATTGATAACAAGTTCTATGGATAGTCACATGAGGTCTTAGAATATCTTGTGTACTGGGGGGAGTGAAATCCCTTGGACCTCTGTTCTGGAGGCATGATCTGGGCATGCTGCGTGGATAGAAACACCACTGAGAGACCTGCCGAGGTCGCTCCTACTGTACATAATGCTAGTAAGTGAATTGTGCCAATAGCACAACATCATCATCATCATCATCATATCAGCCGAAAGACGTCCACTGCTGAACATAGGCCTCCCCCAAAGATTGCCACAATGACCGGTCCTGCGCCACCCGCATCCAGCGGACTCCTGCGACCTTCACCAGGTCATCGGTCCACCTTGTGGGGGGCCTACCCACGCTACGCCTTCCAGTACGTGGCCGCCACTCAAGAACCTTCCCGCCCCAACGGCCATCGGTTCTACGCGCAATGTGCCCCGCCCACTGCCACTTCAGTTTAGCGATTCGGAGAGCTATTTCGGTTACTTTGGTTCTGCTGCGGATGGTATCATTTTTAATCCGATCACGCAGAGAGACTCCTAGCATAGCCCTCTCCATTGCCCTTTGGGTGACTTTGAGCCTTCTTATGAGGCCCATTGTAAGCGGCCACGTTTCAGTACCGTATGTCATCACTGGCAACACACACTGATTAAAGACTTTCGTCTTCAAACACTGCGGAATATTGGTCCATTTTCTGTGCTCGCGTTTCTTAAAGAAGGAGTTCATCATGTAGAGTCCCTCCTTCTCCAAGAAACCAGCCAGCAGATGGCCCCGGTGGTTCCGACGTCCAACCCCAAATCGCCCCACCCTCAGTTCGTCACCATCTCTCTTGCCCAGTTTCGCGTTGAAGTCCCCCATAACAACGGTGAAGTAGGTTCTGGAGCTATGCATGGCTTTTGAGATATCATCATACATAGCCTCCACCTCGTCGTCGGAGTGTGTCGAAGTCGGCGCGTACACCTGTATGACCTTCAGCGAGTATCTCTCAGATACTCTGAGTATAAGGTACGCCACCCTAGCCGACACACTCTCGATCTTCACCACGTTGTTTACGAGGGACTTGTGGACGATGAACCCGACACCTCCCTGGGACTGTTGGTCGCCCTCCCGGAAATAGAGCAAGTTGCCGGACTTTAGGATTATCGTGTCCTCGCCCTCTCTTCGGACTTCTGACAATCCCACAATGTCCCAACGCAACTTGCTCAATCCTTCCTCCAGTTCCACTAACTTTTCGTCGGTCCGCAGTGTACGTGTGTTATAAGTTGCCAGGGCCAGAGGTCGTCGGTGGTGGTAGCCGGATCTTTGCCGGAGATCCTTAGCACCCCTGACCCCGCTAGCACCCTGGCCGCTACCATAACCAGGGCACCGGGGGTCGCCGGAACCTCGGGGCCGCGGCCTTTTTTGTGCTATCATTTTATTTTGGGGGGTATTTGCCATAATCGCCACGCTTGGCATGCGGGTTGGCGATCGCAGTGTCTCCACCGCACTTTAGGGATGCTGCTGCCCATCCCCCGGTGGTCTTGGTCGTAGTTTTCAGACATACCCGGGTCAAGTGTATGATCAGTAACACTTTAGTCCCTTAGTCGACTCCTACGACACCCACGGGAAAACACCACTGAGAGACCTGCCGAGGTCGCTCCTACTGTACATAATGCTAGTAAGTGAATTGTGCCAATAGCACAACATGTGCCAAGGATAAAACACTAATATAACCCACATGACTAGAAAACTATAACTTTTGTCAAATATTACAACGTCAAATTTTACTCAAAATTAAAATAGGTTACACTAAAAACTTAACTAAAGTAAGTTACACTAAAAATGCTTCAACGTTACTCATGGTATTGTCTGTGAAAAATACACTGAAATTCTACACTACATGCTTAGTGCAAAAAGGTATTATTTAGGTCAAATTTAGGACCAAAACAGTTGACGAGAATGGCATTGATAACAAATTTTATGAATAGGTCGCTCCTACTGTTCATAATGCTAGAAAGTGAATTATTGTGCCAATAATACAACATGTGCCAAGGATAAAACACTAATATAACCCATATGACTAGTAGTACGGTCAAATCGTATATTAAACTCGCAAAACATGTAGTAAAGCTGCATTTTTGGTATGTTATTTAGACACCATAGGGCAATATAAAACCACATTTTGCAAGCAAAAAAAAGTTGTGCTAGCTGCGTTATACGTGAAAAACTGTGAAATTAACTGTCTATTTTTAGTTTCTGATTTTTATAAAAAAAGCCTTACGTTTTTTGACAATATGTATCAGGTAACGTTTAAAGATGAATGAATTTGTAACAAGATGAGATAACATGCATTACCATAGGTCTTATAGTTTCAGAGATTCGAGACTTCAAATAGTACCCTGTTTTGTAAACTAGATAAAATGTTGAGTTTTGCTAACGTTTTTGGTTTAATATCGCCTGACCTAATTATGCTACGAAAAACATGAAATAATTACCTTATAGCGCAATTAATATTCTTTCATTTAAGGGTAAAATCAGGTCAGTAAACTTTGTAATTGAAACTAAAAACGCGTAATTCAAAAGGCAGTAGGCCCGCTATGTAAGTTTTTCATACAAATCGCAAGTCGTGTTGCAAAGCTGCAATTTTAGTATATTATATAGGCCCTATAAGGACGTACAAAAATGCTTATTACAAGAAAAACAAAACAGGAATTTCGGCATAGGACGAAAAAAACTTAAAAAATATTGGACTTCTTTTACTTTTTGACGTTTAATTAAAAAACTATTATCTTTTTGATAATGATTGCTAAAAAACTTAGAAAGAATATTAAATTTGAAAGGATTTGAGCTACCTTGCATTACCCTAAATTATATAGATTTAGAGATACGACATTTCAAAATGTGCCCTTCATTAAGTTAAGAAAATAAATGCATGTTTGAAGCCTCGTATACCCCCAAACTATAAGACTTACAGTAATTGTTATCGGCTCAATTTGTTCCAAATTTAATGTAGTTATTATCTACAATTACTTTTTTTTTTGTTAGCGCGAACGTTTTGCCAATATTTAGTGAATAGCTTTAACGTAACCTAAAATTTGTTTATGTTTTGATAAAAGGGCACTTTATGAAATGTCGTATCTCAAAATATATATAACTTACGGTGATGCAACGTAGCTCAAATCCTTTCAAATTTAATGTTCTTTCTTAGTTTTATAGCAATCAGTATCAAAAAGATAATAGATTTTTAATTAAACGTCAAAAACTAAAAAAAGTGCGAATTTTTTTCCGTTTTTTACGTCCTATGCCCAAATCTTTTTTTTGTTTTTCTTTTAATATGCATTTTCGTATATATCTATAAGGCCTTTGTAATATACCAAAATTGCAGCTTTGCAACTCGACTTGCGATTTGTATGAAAAACTTAGATAGCGGGCCTCGTGCCTTTGGAATTTCGGGTTTATACTTTCAACTGCAAAGTTCACTGACCTAATTTTACCCTTAAATTAAAGAAAATTAAGTGCGCTATAAGATCATTATTGCATGTTTTTCGTAGCATAATTAGGTGAGGCGATATTAAGTCGAAAACGTTAGCAAAACACAAAATTTTATCTAGTTTACAAAAAGGGGCACTTTTTAAAGTCTCGAATCTCTGAAACTATAAGACATACAGTAATGCATTTTAGCTCAACTTGTTGGAAATTTATTAGTCTTTAAACGTTTATTTACATATGATGTCAAAAAACGTATGGTTTTTTAAATAAAAATCAGAAACTAAAAAATGGCCGTAAATTTCGCAGTTTTTCACGTACTACCCAGCTAGCAAAACTTTTTTTTGCTTGCAAAATATGGTTTTATACTGTCCTATGGTGTCTAAATAACATACCAAAAATGCAGCGATACTACTTGATTTGCGAGTTTAGGGTAAAATTATGTACGATTTGACCGTACTATAGAAAACTTAGGGCCTAAAACTTTTGCCAAATATTACAATGTCAATTTTTACTCAAAATTATAATAGGTTACACTAAAAACTTAATTAAAGTAAGTTACACTAAAAATGCTTCAAGAAAAATATACTGAAATTCTACACTACATGCTTAGTGCAGAAAGGTATTATTTACGTCAGGTTTGGGGTTAAAACAGTTTTAAAAAATGGCATTGATAACAAGTTTTATGGATAGTCACATGAACTCTTAGCATATGTTGGTGAAACCCTTGAGCGTCTGTTCTGGATCTAGGCGCAAATACCACTGAGAGTGCCAATAACACATACATAACCCATATGACTAGAAAGGCCTTAATTTTTTTGTCAACACAAAGTTTACTCTTAATGCTAGTAAAACAGGGTGCATTCAAACCAAAAGAGCATTCTCTATTCTATTCTAACCCCCCACTCTACGAAATTCGATCGTTACGCAAAACGTGATTGGTTGATTTCGTAGAACGGGGGATAGAACAGCGAATGCTCTTTTGGTTTGAACGCACCTTTACACTAAAAACTGCTTGAACGTTACTTTTGACATGGCTGTGCCAAGAAAATACACTGAAATTCCAAAAAAAAATTAACCCTTATTGTTTTCTAACAAATACCATGTTAAAAGCTAATAAAACTGTTGTTTGTGAATAATACCTATAATTATGTAAATTGTATATAATTTGTGTTAATATTCATGCCGACGTCACTAAAATACTCACAATATATCTAACCTACAATAATACTACATTACCGCATTACGGTACAAATGTGAAAAGATACATTATTATGGTCACGTGACTTATCAAGTTATCACTTATTGTATGTATACGATTGCAGTTAATTTCGGTCACAGTCATTATACTCATTATCCAAAACCAGTCAAAAACGTTTGAAAGAGGATAAAAATATGCTTACGTTTGGTACTCCATTGGAAAAAGTGCTATTAAGTAAGACTTTGTACAAAATAAATAAATTCTATGAAATGTTAACGTGAAATAATATTCATATTCATTTATTCATAAAATTAAAAATATTACATGTCAAAAATAATAAAATTAAATTAGGATGTAAATTAATCAATTTACAGTGCTTTTGACTACTTGCTCTTGTGTAGTATTAACTGAGTAACTAATGTGCATACAATTTATTACATTGTGTGACGAATAAAGTACCTATTATTTATCTATCTATAAAAAAAAATCTATCTATCTCATTTCGAACCTACTTGGATTGGAACGTCGGGGGTAATTTTAGAAAGCTAGGTATATACACACGATTAAATCCCTTTTCATTGAAAAGACGTGTTAAAATCGTGAAAGTTTAAATCTGAATATTAAATATTACAAAATAAAGGCCACGGACAGAAAACTTGCCCTATTGTGTTCTAAATTGGGACACAGTTGAGATTCACCCAATCTTATGTCACGTGTGACATGTGAGGTGCGCTTACACATTGTTTCGCAATGAAATGAAGAAGAGACATTTGCACACAATAGCCGTTATAGTAAATATCTGGTGCTTTCTTGAGGTGTAAAATAAAAGAGGTAGCGTTGATACAGATAATAAAATAATAATAATATTTATAATTGTAAAAATACTGTATCAACTTGTTTTGACGATGTTATATTAGATGATTGTGTCTTTAGTCCATATGGGCTTCACTGAAAATCAGCGTCACGTAGTGAATTTCACTGCGGGGCATCATGCTGAGTGAAGACCTTTTAGCGCAATTCACTGTACACATGTAAATTGTTAATTTAACCAAGCAAATATTGTTTTGTGCTAATAAACATTTCTTATTCTTATCATCATCATCATCATCATCATCATCATCACATCAGCCGAAAGACGTCCACTGCTGAAAATAGGCCTCCCCCAAAGATTGCTACAATGCTTATTCTTATGCTTATTCTAAAATATACAAGGCGTTAGCCATTGGACAACCTTTGAAGCCCCACGATTTATTATGTACTTAGAAATGGCAGAACGTTAATATACTTAAAATAATAAGACAAAAATATCTAATATTTGTTTCGAATAATCGACGGCAAATACAAACTTACCTGACGTCATCTGTCACTGCACTGGCAGCGTAACGTCAAAAGACACTTATCAAAAGCTAGAATCGTATGTGACCTAAATTAAAAAGCTAATCAATAAGGTATTTTTTTTTCTTCAGTATTACAAGCTAAGCATTATTAAGCAGTATTACTGAACGATGACATCTGCAGCATACTACGAGAAACAGTGAAAAAACATATTGGCGGCATAAATAAGCCAACCGAGAAGAAACTGTCGTCCACTACTTTAGCACTAATGCATCACAGGAGGCAGCTTAAACTGAACACAAGTGCTGATCAGAAAGAAATTCATTCCATTAATAGAGCAATCAACAAAGCAGTAAGATTAGATATCCGAAAACACAACACAAAAATAATTAGAGATACCATAGAACAAAACAAAGGACCCAAAATATTTACAAAAAAACTTAATAAGAACAGACAACAAATTTTTCAACTCAAAGATCAAAATGGAAATATTACCACAGACCGTGACCACATAAAATCTATGGTAGAAGCTTTTTACATGACACTCTATGCATCGACAACAGCGGAACCTGAATCACCAGAAGCAACAGATCCCAGGGCAGAGAGTACTCCAAGACTCGCAGATCCAGTCTTGCCGAATATACTAAGCGAAGAGATCGAATACGCCCTGAAACGCATGAAGACAGGGAAGGCGGCTGGTGAGGATGGAGTCTACGTAGAAATGCTGGTCGCTGGAGGTGTTCCTGTTTTAAAGATACTGGTGGATCTCTTTAATAGGGTTTTATTTAGTGGTTCTACGCCAAAAGCGTGGAATAATGCTATTGTCACAATCCTACACAAAAAAGGAGATAAGGCCTTGTTGGGGAACTACCGGCCCATCAGTTTGTTACCACAAATTTATAAGTTGTTCGCCAAAGTCCTGTGTAACCGACTGTCCCGACAGTTGGACGAATATCAGCCCGTCGAGCAGGCTGGCTTCCGGAAAGGATATTCCACTACAGATCATATCCACAC
>JALPQI010024241.1:0-19271 GCA_025490895.1 Thaumatotibia leucotreta | reverse complement strand
AGAAATTAATATAATAAAATATTGATAATAGCATGATCGTCTAGTGGTAAATTGGACAACATTATGATAAGTAATAACCCAAATCCTCTGAGGTATGAGAAATGTTACAAAGTCTATGTCCGAAATATGTTCCAACAAACACAATAATATCAAAACCATTTGAATATTCTACACAAGGAGTTAAATGTGAAGTAATTAGAAAGCTTGATAACTAAAAACATTAGACATTAGGACATTAGGACAAATAAGTGAATATTATTAAACACTCTAAAATTGTCAAACCTAAATAATAATAATATCTGCAGTGAATATTAGCTAGATGAAAGTAATATTTTAAATGTCTAACATTGTCTCTACAAAGATTAGATAACGCCTATAAAATGATCCAGATAAGTAAAAGAGATTACAAATTAGACTCTGTAGGTATATGATACCCCATATATGTCAAGTGTAGATTTAGAATGTAACAGCAGAAAATTAAGTTAAGATTATGAAGAGTAGTTTAAAAGATATAAATTGATAAAGTTGTAAAAATTGGATTTAAAGTTTATGAATTACCTTAATAATAAACGCTTAAAACTAACTTATCAACTACAAACCACGCTTAGTCTTACATTACTAATACAGTGTTATTCTTGATTATTGTAAGAATAAAATAGCTGCCTATGATCAGCTATAAGCCGCTCGTATAATATATTAACCAAACGCACACGTCATTATGTTGGCCAATGTCTGAACGAGAGTCTCAGCGTGGACCGATTCTATACAATCCAGATTGGGTATTTAGAGTTGCAAACCGATGCAAAACCCTCGAGTATAACAATGGACTTGTATAGAATATCCGAACGCTAGGAATAGATCCGAAGATACAAATTCAGAGACTTGAGAATAAGAATATGACAATATGCCTCTCAAGACGTTAATGTGTAATATATATGTAAGCCGTATGATTAGATAAGTCCCATAGCGTTATGAGACAACCACTTATGTAATAGTATTCTATAAGAATACTCAGAAATATTATGTTTGATATAACATTATTATGTCTTCAGCAAGCCGAGGCAAAGCTGAAGTGAACGCAGAAATAACGATGAATCAGTACCTTAATACTAAACCACTTAAAACTAACTTATATCTAAATGACGCTTATGTTTTATACTGTGTTGATGAACACACGCATGACAAGAGTAATGTCTGAACGGGAGTCTCAGCGTGGACCGATTCTATACTATCCATATTGGGTATTTAGAGTTGCAAACCGATGCAAAACCCTCAGGTAAGTCAACAGACTAGCATTGAGAATATCCAAACGCTAGGAATAGATCCGAAGATGCAAATTCCGAGACTAACTAAGAATGTGATAATATACTTCTTTTAAATTAATGTATAATTTTGTAATAATAATACTCTTTTCTAGAAGAGTCATAATTATAATAATCTGGAGTCGATGTGGGCATGACAATGACAATGATAATGGAATCAGTTAGTTGAGATAGCAAGAATACGTATATATAATATATAGATTTGTGTATCTCTTGAACACTTAATACAAGCACCGAATTATTGTTCAATATGAATTATACTCGTTTGCATGGTTACAAAGGTACCCCTTGTATATATTATCTCTTTGACATTTAGAGAAGGCAATTCAGAACCCGTAGTATTACATATAAAAGAACCAAGTGTGACCATAGTACTGGGAATTGCACATCAATGCACAGTATTATTCAAGCTCCATGGTAGCAAGCCCAGCCCGAAAGCATGAGACAACTAAGTCAATAGTCTGTAAGATCGTTGAGCTTCGCACTTGCAGCCTCGCCCATATAGTATAAAAATTAGATTGTATGTAAATATATAATTGGGGTCTTTAACCACAAATGTTAGCAAACAAAGGTACAGATGTCTTTTCGTATGCTCTTTGGACGTCTTGCCAGAATAGTTCTAGCCAAGCGGCCCATTTCGCGAGTGTAAATAAATTACAAGCCCAAGCGATTCACCCTTTTCAAAGATTACGCGAGGGCATCGATCAAAGACGAAGTTCTACCATGAAACTCGTGGTCCCCTAACAAATTAGGTGACTTATGAGAACCTCGATCCCGGACGTAAGCAGAGTTTAACTAAATTTAATATTAATATTTCCATAATAGTTACTAGAACCACATCTCTCAACTAAACGAATCACATTATCAAAGATACGTAAGCCCAATTCCATTAATTACAACTTTATTGTTAAACGCGGTCAATTCCAATTCAAAATAATAATTTTAGCATTTTAATCAATTCTGTGAATTTATACGTTCCGTTATATGATGTAAGTAGCTCAAATTATGCTTTAATTGACAGTAGGGTAATATATACTTAAATGTTTAGAATAAGTTTAAAATATTAAAATCTGGATCATTTTATAAGAGTCTCAAATCCATAACGCACACGTGATATACAGTTTATAATCATTGTAATGAATCACGCATTCATAGTTTCTAATATGCTATTGATGGATCAACTATTTCTACTTAGTGACTTCAATTACTGCGTGATTCATTAGCAAAGAGCCGCGTCTAGATAAATCAAGTAAGTGGATGCACTGATCATAGCCCAATATTTATGACATTAAATATAAGATATTAAATAGCAGTGCGTTGTCAATCTAGAACTTGTAAACAGCAATATAATTATGTATTATATTAGATTCTCAATCACGATTGACAACTAAAATATCAACTGCAGTTATATGTCGTACGGTAGATGTTAAATCTGTAATACCCTTAATTCTAAATGAAACGTATATCCGCTCGAATGGACGATAATAATGTATGGAATAACAGTGTAGACCCAACACGTAGCACGCGAGCAGTGACGCAGAGATGCAGACGCTGTATATGGCACCCTTATAAATGGAGTAGCAGGGCCGACCCAACACGAAGCACGCGTGTAGCGGTGTCGCGATGTCGTCTGTACATGGCGCCCTCTCTCTCGTACGCACGAAACACCGGAAAGTAGAAAAGATCATGTTTATAAGAGGTATTCATAAGAAGTTAATAATTTTGATTACGGATTATAATTGAACGGAATAATAGAAGAATACTAAAAGAGTATTCAAATACTAAAACTAATCAAGCAATTATTGCCCATGAAATATTCTGTTTAATCGATAATTATTCCAATAAAGTATAAACTCTAAATAATTAACCAATAAATCATCAAATAGTGGTATTCAATTAAAATAGATCCTAGCCCGCTCTCCATAACATTAATATCATATATTTGAGTTTAGAATTATTTTTCAATATGGCACACACTTAATTTGGAGGGTAGATTTTCCTATCTATTAAATAAACCAGAAGCAACACACCAGTTAAACGGAGTTCTGTCAAGACAAAATGGCTGACGCCTTTGAGCATCACTTGCGACCGACGAAGCATTAGATGCTGATGTAACTGCAGGTACTAAGCAGTTCCCGTAGTGTCGACTCCGCATTTCCACACCCTTCATCCCTGGATGATATGGCCTCTCGCCGATGGACATGAACCGGAAATGAGAAATATTTATTTAGTTACCTACCAACATTTATACACTGTACAATATGATGAGAGCTATAATCTAATATGGAAAGCAGCCATCCTAACATCTTCGCTGCGGCAATTACCTTAGCTCACAACTAACCATACTTTGTAAGGGATCGAAAGACCCCCGACCGCAGTGAACGTATTAAATATAATAGTGTGCTAAAATAATACCACAAGCTCACAGCGGAGTAGAATGGCACTGAATTCAAACCAAATTTAAGGGAAACACTATATCTAATAATCAAATATTAATGAATCAAAGTATTTATAAAACACCATTATAAAACAGTTTATTTAATTATTCACTTTGTAAGTATCATATTTTAACACTGGTGCAATAGGCTTAACTCGTAACTAACCACACCTTGTAAGAGGTCGAAAGACCCCTACCGCATTGAACGTGTTAACACGTGGCGCATCTATACAACCTACATGAACCAATGCTGCGCGCTCCACTGGTCTACTACTGTCGACCAAAGAATACGGCAACCTAATAATTAATACAGAAAATATTTAGATAAACATGTTACGTTATTAAAATGTCACTCGATTATCTTCGTATTGCCGTTACGCTGAACATTATAAAGCAAGTTAAGTAATTTAAATCAACCGGACACACGCACGACCATAAGCAATGATTTATCATTATATTCCTGTCATAGATTGCAATTTAAGATCCAATCCGTATGAAAACCATCCAGACACGGGCCCTGTATCCAGACACCCCCACACAAGCCGGACCCCAACTACAAGCTAAAACTAATTCATTAAATTAATATTAAATAACTTACGTTCGCCCTTGTGTCGGTTTGCCGTAAACTTATAGTAGTCACTAATCAACCAGTACGATTCGTTACCACTTAGTAATTCTATAAAGCATTGTCGAAAGTATGTCGGAATAATAACTATTCAATATTTAGACTATGAATAAACACGATTAGCACAATTGAACACGCATAATAGAAACTAGATATTCGGGCACGCCCATCTGCAAAGAACAACGTATCCATTTAATTTTCAACAGAATCTGAATCTACCCACTTTCTAACATATCGCTGGAATCCCGTATGATTCGACGCACCTATTATTCTACAATTCACAAAGCGATTCCTATAAATATAAAGTATGCCAGAGGTGACGTACCATATCCATGTGGTGCATCCTTTGTGCGCCCAAATGCCGGGTGGTACTGCATTTCTATCTTCGAATCACGCCCAGGAATGGTGTTACTCGCCCTATGCCTCCGCTGCCGTAAAGCCTGCCTGCTATATCTGTGAACAATTCTAGACACGATATGCCTTACGAACTAAACTCACTGACTTCCTTACGACTCGACGCTCTGCCGACGAAAAAGCCTCGAATACCTGTTACACTCCCTTAAGTCAGATTCTCTCAACTCTCATTCTCAATCCCTCAATTGTTCGTTCATTCGACGTCTTTGAATCACCTCATACTGAACATCTTTTCCCATTGGCTAACAACAAACTAGCTCGAATCTGATTGGTTGAAATTCTACCCGCTCTGTTTAATTCCATAGTATCCTGAATGAAAACACTGACGTACAATTGTAGGTCACGTGGTACGCGGCGACGTCATGATATTTTAAATCGAACGCCTACAAAAAGAATGAAAGCAAAGAATTATCTTCAATTGATGTCGATACGTTACACTGCGACCTTCACCAGGTCATCAGTCCACCTTGTGGGGGGCCACCCACGCTGCACCTTCCGGTACGTGACCGCCACTCGAGAACCTTCCCGCCCCAGCGGCCATCGGTTCTACGTGCAATGTGCCCCGCCCACTGCCACTTCAGCTTAGCGATTCGGACTATTTCGGTTACTTTGGTTCTGCTGCGAATGGTCTCAATTTTAATCCGATCTCGTAGTAATTTGTAATGATTCCGCTATTAGGTCATTGGGTATTTTGTTCGGGTATGTAACCCACTGCGTACACAAAAAAAATAGTGCTAGGAATGTAGGTAAATGTAAGTGCTACTGAGTGGTATGAGTGGCATTCTTGCAAGGCGAAACCAGAAAAGTAGGTCACAACCGTTTACGCAATTATGCAATGCTGAAAGTAAAAACATTAAAAAGACTATTTCGGATACAAAAAGTCGAATAACGTTTTTTGCCGGTTGATACATGCAGAAAAATGACATGTTCAGAAAAGTGAGATTTCTTTATTTAAAGCTAATGGTCTATGTACGCGAAAAATCATAAAGTGGGTCAAAAACGCCCCATGACCAAACTAAGTACAATTACTTTAAAATTGTCCTCAGATTGGTTTGGAGGAGAGACAAATAATCACCAAATAAAAAAACCTTTACTTGATTTCTCCAAGATTCCATCATCAGACTGACTGATTTGTTGCCAACCCCTCCCGTTGGCCATCTTGGTTTACTACCGTTACTTAACTACTGTACATAGAAATCCGGTAAACTACGGTTATCAATCCGCTCTACTTCGAAACCTAACCAATCCTTCTCGGTTCAACGCTGATTTATTACTTAAGCATGTATTTTTTAAGCATACCATCAAAAAAAAAATGTTTTATCCAATTTGACTGGATGGTGGTTACCAGTCAATTTTCTCGGGTATTTGCAATCCATCATGGTCTTGGTCATATGCAAGCAATACATTAGAGTGGTCCAAAAAATATATTTTTATAATTGCGCTCCACAGAGCTTAGTATTGTACATGTACCCTAAAAGTAATGTATACCAGTTGTTATCCGAGTAGTCGTGCATAGAGGTCGCTTAAAATTCGACAATTCGGCAAAACAATAAAATGAAAATCTCCCCTATTTTCCTTTAAACTGGTGTGAGTTTCCAAGGCTTTATCTATACTATAGATTTCAATAAGACCTAATCATGTAAGTATATATTATGCTGCTTCAATTTTAGAATTTTGGTGAAGTGCACATTTTTAATTTGTATGAGATCACCCTATAAAATAAAAACTATTTAACAAAACTAACAAACTCCTCTTCCAAAATACATGACAATACTTTATGTAGATATACTTTACATACATGAGCAAAATATCGTGATTCAAATAAATATTCTCTGTAACATGTTGCGCACTAGTCCCTTACCGCATAGTTGGCTGTATGTTGGAAAATGAATCGTCTAAAGAAAAAGTGGAACCCTCATTGTTTCACCATGTCCGTTTGTCAGTCTGTCCGTAGCATAGCTCTTTGGCCGTTAGTACCAGAAAAATTGTAATTTGGTATTGGTACCTATACATCATATTAACCACGCCGACAAAGTAGTAGAATAAAATATAGAAACACAAATTTTTTTTTCGTGTATCTGCTTGCCGCGTAAAGTGGGGACGTTTTTTATGTCAAATATAGATGTCATAATACGAGTATGTATACAAAAAAAAAATTTAATGAAACTATTTCAGTTGTTCTACAAAATTAATAGATATAGGTATTAATTTATTATTGGCTATATGTATAATAAAAATACATAACCACACTAATAAAAGCAATTGATATAAAGATACAAGCAATTTGAACTTTTTGGTAAGTAACAATGTGGATTAATTGTTTTAAAAGAAACACAAAAAACCGTAACTTAGTTAATCTACCGTTACTCGAACTATAGGTACTCTGTTTGGTTTGGTGTTAAACAATCTTGCAGTATATTTTTATTGAAAAATGCATAATATTAAAATCCAAAGTAGGTACTTAATTAATCAAAAACAATGTAAATCACTGTATTTCCCTGTTATATTATGTATATTTTGCTAAAACTTATTTTTACTCGTAGTTTTCAATAAAAAGATACTGCAAGATTGTTTACCTCTTTTTAAACATCAAATCAAATAGAGTATAATTTAGCCTTAATTTGCCTTAATTAACCTTTTAGTTCCACAATTTCATTAAAATATACGCAATGCACGGCTTTTATAATAGCGCCATCTGTGTCAATGCAAGCGAACTTCTTACTCAGCGTCGAGCCCAAGCTAGCTTTGTGTTTGCAAAACGCTGTGTATACAAGTGCTTTACATTACCGTCTATAGATAGAGGTATTAGTCACATTTCAACGTTGGAGCTGAACTCTTTTTATTGAAACTAAAGTACAATGAACTTCATTGGAGATTAACGTCCTTTTAAGCACTTTGCAAATCGCCGTCTAAGTCATGATTATCACACCTTAGTCAAGTGCTTGTTATTAAGTAAGAAAAATGTAACGTGCTACGGCGTAGTAAGTGGTACGTAGCGTGCTACGAACCACCTAGCGTTATTTCTAAAATTCTGAGAAATAGAATTGTTTCGATGTATTTAATATTACGGCGAAGAAAATATCTACGAAAGTATTTTTTCACTTTTATTGGTTGAAACAATAAAATATTTATATGCAAATACGCAAACAGGTCTAGAGGAGAAATATGCTATTTTTTTTTTGATAAACATTCACGATAATTATGGTACTACTTAGCAAATTAAATCATGGCTACTTAAAATTCTCGGTTAGATACGTACCTAACTCAGAATTTTCCACTGACCGTCAGTCTTTTAATGGTACCGGGTAACTATTAATTATATGAGTAGGGTACTACTGGACCCTACTCATAAAATTAATAGTTTCTGGTAATTATCTAGTTGGAAGTTTTTATTATGAACACAAAAAATAAAAGCGATAAGTTTTCAAAGTAGCCATGATCTTATTTGCTAAATAAGTATTAAATAAATAAGTGTCGTTCTCATTTTACAGAGATTGCTATGAGGGTAGGTATCTGATACTTTTTCTGCAACTATGGGGTGTTGTGATGACAGCACAGTGGCGTTAGGTCCAACAAACTGTCGAAATAGATAAGCGAATTTAATTTTCAATGTATTACTTGGTTAATTTATTATTAAAACGATTACTTTCAGAATATTGTTTTCTTAAATAAATTAAATCAGTTCCCATGAACTGAAATAAGTTCTAGTATTTTTTTTAGTACCAGAGACTTTATGCCCCTGTTTTAGAGTTCAATCTTTAGTTCGGCAACCGTTTTACAGCCGTACCTAAACCATTACAAAATCAATAAAGGAACTTCGAATTTCGATATTTTATGTTCAGTCCCTATGGCAGAAAAAATATCGTAAACCCTCATTCAATCAGCGCCCGATTTACTCTAGCTACCTCTTCTGGATCTACCTTCCGGTAAAAGTTATCACGTACAACTGCATATTACACGGAATATGCTACATAAGTACATATCCATCTGAAGTAGGCACCTGTTTTGATACTAAACCCGTCGGTTTCTTTCTAGTCACGCACACAATCGTCTTCCAACCAAACGAACGATTATTCGTACGAATAATTGGAATATTTTTCCACCATTCAATTGCTCTGGAGGCTATTGCCAAATTTATTCCGCACCGCTCCTCTCGTTGATAAGGGTCTCTTTGCACGAGAACACTTGATCTATCCGCACTCGAGAAACAGGGTGAAGAATGCATCACTGCAGTAGTTAAGAACTCATTTTCAAAAGACTTCCAAATTGAGGAGGTTCGCAATTCGACAGTTTTTTTTTTCATATAATGTTACTCCGATATCTCCGAGAAATGTGAACTGATTGTATTTTTTTTATTAAGCGAGTATAACCCAGAGACAATCCCGTTAGCATTAGGGTCTGATGATGGGATCTGACAGAAGTTAGTTCTTATTTTATTTGGTGGTTTTGAGATCAATACTTCGTACCAGTAACTATTTTTTTGTAATAATATAGTATACTTGTATTGAAAATATGGAGTGAGGAACAAGATTTTTATCAAAAATGTCGATCATCTGAAATTATTGGAAGTAATTTATATAGATTTAAACTTTCACGATTATCACTCATATTTTAACAACAACGGGTCTTAGTTCGGGGTTCGGGGGCGTCAGGATAAAATTAAATATAAGCTTACGCGATCAAGACCCGTTTGTTGTTATAATATTATAATCATAATTTGCATACCAACATCAACAACTTATTAAGTTTCCACTAAACAAACACAAACTGGTTATAAATTTGTCAAATGTCAGGTTTTGTTAAAGATAACCTTGTTACACGAATTGCAATTGTTGGAATAATCAATATGTAGAGGTAGTTATCAGTTAATAAATATTAACGTATATTATTGAATTGCGATGAGTATCGGAGAGTAAAATCGGATGTAATGTTCATCCTAAACATGAACCCTTTAACGGACAAGACTTAAAAACAACCTGCGTTCAAGCCTTGACGCCACCATGTAGTATAGGTACAATAATTACTGAGTAAGAAAAAAATACAAAACACGTCTGTGTACAACGAAAAAAAAAATTCTACCCTTCAGTTACATGTATGGAGGGCCCCCACCAAAATTTTTTTTTTTACAATAATATAGTATCTTAATATGTAGCGGTTCATACAATACATATCCGTACTAAATTTAATTACTGTAGCATTTATAGTTTCTGAGTAAAGCGGCTGTGACAGACGGACCGACGGTTCCGTTTTTACCATTTTGGCTACGGAGCCCTAAAAAGAAAGCTCCTCTATGGTTTACGATTCATCATCAGAAATTATATTTAAGATTAGATTGCCAGCCATGTATTTCATTACGTCTTGTATTATATATACACGAGGTGTCTTAAAATCCAAAAACGCACTGCGTGTATGCCCAAATGCGTTTATAAGAAATAGACAATATAGACTTATCTTGACATCTGTAAGGTAGGGGCTTAAGGGTGTGTTCACGACTCTGTAAATGACAAATAAAAGTACGGGAGTAGAAAAAGGGTTAAACATTTTTCCGGCACATATCTCCCTACTGCTACTGTGCAATACTACGACAGAGCACATTGCGTTACCCACAGCTGTCTGATATTACCGCGCGTTGCTAATTTAATCCTTCGAATAATTAGCGCGGCATTCCATTATCAGATCTGCCTCTATCTCGGCCTTACTGCTGGCAATCAGCCAGGGATGGTTATTAATTTATCATAAAAAGCTTGAAACTTATTGGTTTTATTATTATCTTTGCAACTATCTCAAGGTACGAGTATATTTGTCTGGTTCTATTATATTGTACGTTTTTAAAATATTACGTAAACAACAAGATACTCGTATGAAATTAGTAACAATAAGAGGTACTTAGTACTGATGAAATAAAACTATGAAAATGGATAAACTCTCGTATATTAATAAACTTTAACTTCATTCCGACGTTTCGAACACTTTACAGGGTTCGTGGTCTGCGGGCGAGGGTGTCGCCCTCGCGGTAACCGAAGAAAATATAGTACTTAGTACGTCTTCTATGATATATTTTTTTATTTTTACAACTAAGATTATAAGATATACAAGTAAGATATTATTACCAAATTTTCATTTTGGTAGCAATTTAGTTAAACCATTTTATAGGAAACTCCGTATCATAAATGCTATTCATAAATTAAAACTGATGTGTCATACTGAAGAAATTTGGCCCTGAATTTCGCAGATTTTTTTTGTCCATGGAAAAAACACGAAATTCACAAATCGGAGCACTTAATTTTTGCTACTGTACTTAATACGATCCAGGAGTATTGATGTATTACTCGTACATTCAGTAAATACAGCTTTCAAAGTGTTTCATAATGTTATTTTTTTTCAGTCACAACAATCATGGACTCTCATATTAATAATTTCATTTATTTATTACGTTAATTTCCAACTTTGAAGACGGTAAATACGGTGTTTGTAAATAATATAATAACAAAAATAGTAGTATTCATTAAAATATTAATTAACACTGATATTGAACAAAGGGACCCATGTCGAAATTAATTTTCATTCCAGGGATCATAGTTAGTAATTTTAAGTAGGGCAACAAGTTGTTGATATAAGTGATGGTAATTCCGATGTTTTGGATTTACCTATTGTAAAGTTGAACGAGGCTCAATCCACTTAATATTATGGAACTAGATAAATATAATAAATAATAAATATCTTGGGACATCTTACACAAATCGACCTAGTCCCACAGTAACCTCAATTAAGGCTTGTGATGTGGTTACCAGGCGACGATATATATAGGTATAATAGATATTTAGAAACTTAAATACATTGACAGCTTAGATAATATACATAGCAACATATCATCATCAGCCAATTGACGTCCACTGCTGGACATAGGCCTCCCCCAGAGAGTTCCACAAAGATCGGTCGTGAGCTGTCCGCATCCATTGGACACCCGCAACCTTTACCAGGTCGTCGCTCCATCTTGTGGGGGGCCTTCCCACGCTCCGCCGTCCAGTGCGTGGTCGCCACTCGAGAACACGCCGACCCCACCGGTCATCGGTCCTCCGGGCAATATGGCCAGCCCACTGCCACTTCAACCTGGCGATTCTTCGGGCTATGTCAGTCACTTTCGTTCTTCTGCGGATCTCGTCATTCCTGATGCGATCTCGCAGAGAAACCCCGAGCATTGCCCTCTCCATCGCTCGTTGAGTGACTCTGAGCCTCCTAATGAGTCCCATAGTGAACGACCACGTTTCAGATCCGTAAGTAATCACTGGCAACACACACTGGTCGAAGACTTTCGACTTGAGACACTGCGGTATATTGGACGAGAAAATATTGCGTAGTCTCCCGAACGCCGCCCAACCAAGTCTGATTCGACGATTGATCTCCTTCTCGAAGTTGGACTTACCCAGCTGGACTGTTTGTCCCAGGTATACATATTCGTCAACAACTTCGAGTGTAGAGTTTCTAACTTTCACTGGAGTTGGTATCACATGGACGTTCGACACGATCTTCGTTTTGTCCATGTTCATCTTAAGACCAACATCTTCAGAGACTCTACTGAGATCATCGAGCATAGTACTTAAGTCCTCCATGGTCTCAGCCATGACTACTATATCGTCGGCAAACCGAAGGTGAGTGATGTACTCGCCATTGATGTTAATGCCATATCCCCTCCAGTCCAGAACCTTGAAAACATCTTCCAGTGCAGCGGTGAATAATTTAGGAGAGATAACATCTCCTTGTCTTACTCCCCGCTGCAATGGAATTGGTTTCGAGTTCCGATCCTGGAGGCGAACTGACATATTGGCATTCTCGTACAGGCACTTCAGCACTTCAATGTACCGGTAGTCTACTTGGCACCGCTGGAGAGACTGTAGTACAGCCCACGTCTCGATCGAATCAAAGGCTTTTTCGTAGTCCACAAACGCTAAGCAGAGGGGCAAGTTATACTCCTCGGTCTTCTGTATAACTTGACGGAGCGTGTGTATGTGGTCTACGGTGCTGAAGCCTTTTCTGAAACCGGCTTGTTCAGGAGGCTGGAAGTCGTCGAGCCTGCGTGTGAGACGGTTTGTGATGACTCTCGAAAACAACTTATAGACATGGCTCAGAAGTGTGATGGGTCTGTAGTTCTTCAACAGGGTGTTGTCACCTTTTTTGAAGAACAACACCACCACACCTCTGTTCCATGCCTTTGGCGTTTTGCCTCTAAAGATGACGGAATCAAACAGCTTTTGAAGGGCCCTAAGGACTGGTTTCCCACCCGCCTTCAGGAGTTCGGCTGTTATTCCGTCATCGCCTGGTGCCTTATTGTTTTTAAGTTGTTTGAGAGCCATCCTTATCTCGTACAGGCTGACGTCCGGTATATCTTCGGTATGGTGTCGAGTCAATTTAGCTCGTGGGTCGTTAGCTAAATTGGAGATGGGTCTTCGTGTTGATGTGTACAGCTGTCCGTAAAAGCTCTCTATCTCACTCAAAAGCTCAGGTTTGGATGAAACGATCCTACCGTCCCCAGTCTTCAGCTTCGCAAGCCAGCTCTGACCAATAGACAAATCTCTCGCAAAAACTTTAGAGCCTTTGTTCCGGTCAATAGCCTCTTTAATCCGGTTGGTATTAAATTGGCGTATGTCGCGGGTGATCGACTTGGAGATTTGTCTATTGAGCCGGCGATATAATGCGGCATCTTCTGGGGACTGTAGAACCATTTCACTCCTTTCCTTCATGAGCTTTAGAGTTGGATCAGAGAGCCTCTTATTGCCTTTCTTCCGCTGGGTCTTAAGGAACTTTGACCCAGTGGAATGGACAGCTGCGACAAACCCGTCGTTATACTCATCCACATCCACGTCGCTGGGTAGGCAATCGAAACGATTTTGCAGTTCGAGCTGGAAGCTCTCGGGGTTTTGAAGTTGGGTCGGTGCTGGTCGGAGCGTAGACTTTATCAATCGAGATCGCTCTAGCTTGATGCTTATATTTAATATGCCCCTTACAAGGCGGTGATCGCTTCCGGTTTTAACCGCGTTGATCACAGAGACATCATTAAATATATGCTTCTTAGTCGACATGATAAAGTCAATCTCGTTTTTGGTTGCACCATCTGGGCTCATCCAGGTCCACTTCCTGTGTTCTCGCTTCTTGAAAAAGGAGTTCATCATGTAGAGTCCCTCCTTCTCCATAAAACTGGCCAGTAAGTGACCCCGGTGATTACGAGACCCAACCCCAAATTGCCCCACTCTCAGCTCATCATCGTTCCGCTTGCCCAATTTCGCGTTTAGGTCCCCCATAACGATGGTGAAGTAGGTTTCAGGACTGTGCATGGCTTTTGATATGTCCTCATACACAGCTTCTACCTCTTCGTCGGAGTGTGAAGAAGTCGG
Organism: Thaumatotibia leucotreta; assembly: GCA_025490895.1. NCBI lineage: Eukaryota > Metazoa > Arthropoda > Insecta > Lepidoptera > Tortricidae > Thaumatotibia > Thaumatotibia leucotreta. Next base: position 5,084 of record JALPQI010024241.1, on the reverse strand, counting down.
AGCGTAGACCTGTATGACCTTCAACGAGTACCGCTTGGATACTCTGAGTATAAGGTACGCCACCCTAGTCGACACACTCTCGATCTTCACCACGTTGCTCACGAGGGACTTGTGGACGAGGAACCCGACACCTCCTTGGGACTGTTGGTCGCCCTCCCGGAAATAGAGCAGGTTACCGGACTTGAGGGTTATCGTGTCCTCACCCTCTCTTCGGACTTCCGATAGCCCAATAACGTCCCATCGTAACCTGCCCAGGTCCTCCTCGAGCTCAGCCAATCTCTCGTCTGTCCGCAGTGTGCGCGTGTTTAGTGTTGCCAGGGCCAAAGGTTGTCGGTGGTGGTAGCCGGATCTTCGCCGGGGATTCTTCGCACCCCTGACTCCGCTAGTGCCCTGACCGCTACCAAAGCCAGAGCACTGGGAGTCGCCGGAACCTCGGGGCCATTTTTTGGTTGTACTCGTCATATTTTAGGGGGGGGTTTTGCCATAATCGCCACGCTTGGCAGGCGGGTTGGCGATCGCAGTTTTGTACACCGCATTACAGGGATGCTGCTGCCCATCCACCGGTGGTTTTGGACGTAGTTTAACGACATACCCGGGTCGAACATAGCAACATATATTTGTGATAAATAAATACGCAAATAATGCTCCCGCGGGGATTCGAACCCGGAACCTCCAGCTTCGTAGGCAGGGTCACTACCAACTAGGCTGCGGAGGCTAAATATATGTATATTTAAATTACTAAGTAAATAGGGAATGCGACTTCTAATAGTTAAATATAGTAGGTAAATTGTGTCACGTGGGATCAAAATGATATTTTTCCGACGAGGGTGTTCATACTGTTCATTAAAACACAAATTAAGCTATGGGTTCGTATAAATAATTAAAAAATAAAACACAACTTTGTACCTTTGTATAAAAAATAACTAGTTTCGTGTAACAACACCGCCAGAGGATTTCATTTTATTTACTGCGCTATTTTGACCCCTCATGAGGACAAAACATTTTTATGGACTCTTAAAACCCCTTTTAAGTAACTATCCGTGTATCTGCCTAAAACCGGAATGTGACAGTCTTTTAAAGCAGACATCGCAATATCAGATTGGTATGTACCACCATAATTCTTTACTTAGCTTAAATTGACGTACAACATTATAAATATATATGACACGTATTTACGACAGAAATACACTTTATAGGTAAAAATGTCAAGGAAGTGTCAACGTAACACGATAAATGTTGTAATTATTAAAATTGACGCGAATACATCATCGCTTACGTGTTTTGGTGACGTCACTCATCAAAACACTCATATTAAAATGCAAAGAAATTGTAAGTATATTATTGAAAATGGCCGGAACTGCTTCGAAAAATGAATAGGATGAATCACTTTCTTACTTGACTTGGTGGGACCTTGCGAGCACTGCAGTTAATATTCAGTCATGCTCTCTGTCTATGTACTCTCGTTGTGGAGCGGAAACTGTTCAAAAGGTTGGTTTTGATTGCTGCTATAAGTGTTATTTCGTGTGAACTTAGCCAGCGCCCAACTTACTGTTTGCTCGCAAATACCAGAGTTATCAAAGCGAAATTCAAGCCAGTGGTTAAATTTCCTTCAAACTTCTCAAATATATCTATTATATCTTCTCATATTGCTACAAAAACACCATTTGACTTTCTTTCGTTTGCCTTTAACAAACTATTTAATAACGATGTAATTGTATATCTTTTTGTTAGTCATAAAATAAACTTTTAAAAAATAGGTACGTTAACAAAATTTAAGTTTTGTCTGATAATCTTTGTAATAAAATAGAAATATTAAAACACTAAGGCGGCCGCTGCGGCTGAAAATGCCGATTTTTTAAAACGTAATAAGTATAAGGGCCTTGGCAAAGAGTACGATTTTGTACCGTTTTGGCATAGAAACTTTAGGATCATGGGGCCCCAGCGCCCGCAAATTGTTTGTTGAGCTCGCGAAATGTCTGGTTGACGTAACTAAAGACCGAAGAGCTGGTGACTTACTCGCACAACGCATCAGTATTGCGATACAGTGAGGGAATGCCGCCAGCGTCCTCGGTACAATGCCACAAGGGCCAATCTGAGATATAGGTTAGGTTAAGTAGATTCGTTAGATTTATCTATACAGGATGTAATCGTTAAGTGTTGCCAGGCCATAATTCCGTAAGTATAGCAGATACCAGAAAACTTCTAACTGATATCGAAAGTACGTTACCCAACGAGTAAAATTACACTAATAACTTTTTTGAAATAAAATCATAAAAATCTCAAATATTAACTTCAAACCCATACGTTTACTACGTAACCGTTAATTCAAAAAGTTTTTTTTATTTAAGAATAAAATTATTTCATAAACGGTAGTATTATTATTTTATTACAATGTATTCGTACAAATAACGAATATATAACAGTTTTATCTGTTATGACACCCGACATTTTTAAGGCTAGTCGTCATACTAAATGTATGGAAGCGTTTTAACTTAGTATTTTTAATATTACTCCATCTATTTAGAAAAAGTTATTAATGCAATTTTACTCGTTGGGTAACGCACTTTAGATATCAGTTAGAAGTTTTCTGATATCTGTTATATTTACGGAATTATGGCCTGGCCACACTCAACAATTACACCCTGTATACGTAATAATATATATGTACATACAAATTGCAGTTTTGAAAATAAATATATGAAAAACACTTTTCGTTATAGAGTTTTTCACTGACATTCAATGCGTGTACAATTACGAAAATATTCATTGCCAACTCAAATATGTAGCAATAAAAAAATCATAATAAACTAAACTTTTACCGAATTTTTAATCCAAAAAATTACCGGAACGTTATACAAGGTGTCCAAAAAGGGTGTTCGGTATTTGTTTTAGTTCAAAGTTTTTATTTTTTGGGCAGAGGGAAGTTGAAGGTACATCAAAAATTCCGCCATTTTCAGGAGTTTTAGTCATAATGGATCAGTACCCGGGGTCACATCGTGCTTTTTGTCTCCAAGCGTTTTACCAAAACAATAATCCAATAGTGACTGTGCCGCTTGTATCGTGCAGAATAAAGTACACGCAATGCACCAAGTGGGAATAGCATTCGAAAATGCATCCAAGTTTTCAAAAATACTGGTGTGACGGTAAAAATCCAAAACTCTGGTCGCCCTCGATCAGTCCGTGACCAACAAATAATCAAGAACAGAAACAAAACATCAAGTCAGAAATGGCAGCAATATCGAGAGCAACGTGTCAGCGTGTCATCACAAATTTTCGTTCAAGATTAGAATAGTGCCGGCAGCTTCATGGTCATCATTTAGATAACATTATCTTTTCAAAATGATTTTCCATATTCTATTAATATAATTAAAAGCAAAATAAATGTTTGATTAATTGTAGTTATTTTTTAATTCAAATTTAAAATACCCAACACCCTTATTGGACACCTTGTATTTGAAAAATGATTATTAATATTTAAAGACAAAATCTTTTAAAGCGTGGCGTGGCTGCTCAAACCATTTATTACGTATACTTTCATATCACCGAGGATTCTCATGATTGGGTTTCAGGATGCATGGTAATCACCCCCGTGATTCGTGTAGCGAAGCGTGGTAGTGGCTATCGATCCCAACGACTGATATGATTTCGGGCCATCTCTGTATAATCTGCGTCGGTTCTCGAAGGTTTAATGCATTGGTGCGTACAGTATTAACTACTAGCGTAAACTTATAGCGACACTGGTTGATTTTATTCGATTTTGTCAAAAATAACAATACAATATGTTAAATAAAACTATGAAAACGGATAAACTCGCGTATATTAGCTAATTTTAACTTCATCCGCAGATCACGAACTCTGTAAAGTGTTCGAAACGTCGGAATGAAGTTAAAATTAGTTAATATACGAGAGTTTATCCGTTTTCATAGTTTTATTTCATGTGTAATCCTCGCGGTAACCGAAGAAAATATTAAGTACATGTTAATTTAAATAAGCTTATAGGCTTTAGTCAGCTTAGTTGTTAGTGATCTTGCCTACGAAACTGGATGTTCCTGGTTTGATACCTGGCGAGATTAAATATTTGTTCCTTTGTCATGGATGATTTCTATGTTTTTAAGTATCTATGTTATGTATTCGTTTTACCGTCGCTTAGACCCTACCCACAATACAAGCCTTACTGTCGGACTAGGTCGATTCATGTAAAGTCCCATGGTATTTAGTCTTATTTATTTATTTTATCAGCCAATGTACTTTTTTTATCCATATTATATTCAATAAGATGAATTGAATGAGCCAAACTTCACATTGTTACGTTTCCGTGTTGCTATGGCCATCTTCGGACTCGTTATTACGCCAACTCAATGATATCAATATAATATTGCTTATACAGGCTGACCCCGTAGTGTAGTAGTATACAACTGTGAAAAAGGTGTTAAGATGGTCTTTCTGAACAATGTTTCCCATATTGGGACCTATACGAACAAACGTACTTTTTTTTTACTAGTTAAGTTCGAGTTCATTAATATATATACAGTTATCCATATTATTTCTTGCAAATGTGTTTACATAATTATGAAACGAGACTGAAAGTTACGAATTTTTCCGCATCGGTTGGTATGAAATCAGTTATTTTTTTTCGTGTTATTCATATTTGTTTATAGTCGTCCAATCTACATTTTTATAAAAAATATATCATAAATAGATGCAAAGTCACTAATGTGAAAATCTCTAAATTTAAACCAATAACTTAATTATTCAATAACATTAGTGATGTAATGAAGTCTCAAGATACCCCAATTTCCATAGAACTAAAAATAGAACAAAATCCACGGGGTGATACACATGTTATTAGTTCTCAATAACAAGGTCGCAAACTATCGATATTTATTTGAGTCCAAAAGTTCTCATAACTATCTAAATATCGGTATCGTGACAACTTGTAACGAACTTTGTAAGAGTAGTAGTAGTTCTGTGGAAATTACCGCCGCTGTCCACTCGGAGCTTGAACAGAGATATTCTGAGAAACAAACTTCGATATAACCTAACTTATACTCGTACAACATAGGCAATATTTTTAAATTAACATG
>JALPQI010024240.1:0-15945 GCA_025490895.1 Thaumatotibia leucotreta | reverse complement strand
GGAAGGAAACTAGATGAGAATTATGAGCCACATGAATTTCTAGTAATTATTTCCCGATTAGCTTTTTTTCTAAATCGATAGTCTTTGTAAATTTATGATCATTCTGTGATATAAATTCGTACTGCTTTGATATTAATGAGCCACGGAGGGGTCATTCGCACGTGATTTGTGGGATGGTGACAAATGGTGAACAAACTACTTTAGTGAGGGGCATATCGGCGATATTCAGAGTGAAATACTACAAATGTAAATGATTTAAAGACAGTTTGGCGCAAAAGTTTTTTTTTTTTTTGTGGACGTGGGCGAACAGATAACAAGGATTTGCGTATGGATAAATGTTAAATGTTCAGTAAATTGTCGTAGTTCTATGTTCTGCTGTCTGTTATAAACTTCTCGTTCTAGTTCGTCATTGCATGCTAGACTCGGTTGATGTCTTGGGCAAACAAGTATGTACAAATTGTATAATTCTAAATAAAGATTGAATTGAGTTATACTCGCATTTGGAATGACATGTATTAAAACACAACGTTTTGAATTAACTTTTGAAGGAAAGGTTTTATGGCACGTTGATAGATGATTAATTTTCTAATATAATACTTGCTTTCTTCTAAACCCGCGACGTTTATATATAATGCCACTTTACAGCTGAAGTATAACTGGGTTACAGGATTACACAAAACAAAATACACAGCACCCGATACATAAAAACTATGAATCTGATTTCTCCCCTGTCCATGGAATTATGATACACTTGTCGCTGAGTCGCATAAAATTGGTGGATATAAAACCGACTCTTGAATATCCAAAATATAGGCCCCAATTGGTGTAAATCTCGTTGCTTTCGCCCGGTTCATCAGATTCTTGGCAACGGCACTGGTATAGCCATTGCTTTAATACTTTCATCTCAGCTTATCAAATGTGCCAACATAATTATTAACTTTTGCTTCGTCATTTGTTTTTTTTTTCCTGAGCTTGTCCTGTGACACAATTCTTCTACTCGGTCTTGAAAAGCAAAAAATAAATAATTAGACGAAGAGACAACAGGATAAACTAAAAATAAATCGGAGTGAAAGCACAGTAAATTATTCTGAAATGTTATTGCAAAGTAAGATTAATCAAGACTTGGACTTACTGGTATTGTTGCCTTGGTTTGTAGCGAAACAACAAACTCCGTCGGAAAGTTACATAAACTAAAAGAAGATAATCGAAATGGGTTTAAATTTGTTAGTTGGTGACATTCTCAAATGGCAGATTAACATTCCGTTTCCCTGCAAAACACTTTAAAAATCTTTTTTAACGACTCGGGTGAAATGGAATTTCCCTATGAAAGCGAGGTAAAATGTCAATTTACTTTTAGAGTTCCCAGTAGGTACGTCATTAACATAAGCGTTGTATTTTTTACGCTGCAACATCTCCGTCATACCTACTTTAAAAATATTATGACGTAATCCTTTTTAAATGTTAAAAATTTATGCGATTCCGTGCAAAGGAATGAAAAAGTTTGCAAAATAACGTCGGGAATGAGCAAGCGCTTCTTATTCAAATGCAATCCCACGAAATGTCGCGAGACGTGTTAGAAAAATCCTCTTTGCGGATTCAATACGTTCCAGTTTTCAATTTCAAATTACACGGCGCCGTTCGAGTATACGTAAATCGTCGATCCGAAACGAAATCGAATTTTTAATAGAACACTATCGGCTCGTCCAATAAATCTTTGGGCAAATCCTGAGACCCGGCGACATCTGGCGACTGGAGACGCTCCAAAAGCAACCAATTGGTACACGATACGATACGTCGAATGGTATAAAATAAATTATGTATAAGCACAGCTTCTTGAGCGTACGTTGGGAAATCGGATGTCGAGTTTGCGAATTGGCGACCACGGCATATTGCGATTTTGTAAAATTCCTTGACATTTTATCGTTGTTCGAAAGAACATAGATATAACTCATTTATTGCAGTTATATGACACATTAAATAGCATAACCAGTGGCCAAAGTTATGTCATAGAAAATTTAGACTGTTTACGGGAATCTTATAATACAGTGTGTGGTCTTTAACACGGGAGAAAAATGAAATGAGTGACTCCTTAGACTATCAGCAATAATCCTGTAAAGGTCCCGGTGTTTCAAAGTGGTTAAGTTCGGAGATATTGTCATTCAAAGCTATGGACCTTTAGTACTGGATCTTGGCATCACGATGTCGTAGCTTGTCAGTCGCAAGACATCTTGATAGTATACCAGGTAGGAAGTCATAACAATAATTTTGTTTGCATTTTTACACTAATTTGATACGGTTTTAAAAAAAAAATTGTACATTTTTCAATGATTCAAAAATGATAAGTCATTGATAACTTTTAATTCAAGTAAATGAACCCATAATAATGAAAAATACATGAACAAAAAATTACAAAAAAATTTTTTTTTTTTTAATTACAATATGTGGAAATGATTGTTGATCAGCTTATTAATGCACCGTTTAAATTTTCACCCCGGTTGTAGGCCACACACGCCGGGTATATCAGACTTAGGATTTGTGTCTCTAAGTGTATGTAACTAACGATTTTACAACTATGTGGATATGCTTTATACACTATTGACGTTTTAGCTTATTTAAACACAATCCACACGTGGATGTAGTGAAGTGCTTCGATAATCATTAAAAAATAAACAATCGTTAGGGAAATGAAAAATCGTAGAAGAAAATCCATTGGTCAAATAAGTGAATGAACCAAATGGGATTGCATCGTAAAAAACTGGAGGCAGACATATAAATCTTAGCATTTTCCTATGTCAAAGCTAATAGACTGATGGAGCTTCGTGTAAAAAGAGAGGCACACGACTTGTCTGACCGTGATTTATCTAGCGATAGACAAAATTTACTACCGGCATTGCAAAATTTTAACTAAGGAAATAGAAAGAACGTTATGAAAATTACAAGGATATTAGATTACGTTGCGGAATCATGAGGGGAGCTTTATTGGCTTCTGAATCAGGAAATGATGGGGGAAATCTGTTTTCGTGTTTCCTTGAATAATTGAAAGGTTCTCTGAATCATCGTATAAGTTGGAAGTGGAATGTGTACGAAAATGGCACAAACTTACCTGGAACAGATTTATCACCCATCATTTATGTATGGTGCTCTGTATTAGAATGGATTCTTTCTTTCGGTTATCGTTAGCTTTTGTGATGTTGTCTTTGTTTGACTAACGAGGGTAAATGGTAAATGCTATAGTATTCACTTTTTTACAATTTCGAGGGCAATCTTTGGCTGTAGGACTTTTGTAGATATTTAAATTTTCAAATAAGTTTGAAACAACTGAAAAAGGTAATCACAAAGGTTACAAGAAATATTTATAATCTCACCCGATGCGATAATAAATACAAGTAATAGACAGTTTAAGTCACCAACGGCAAGAGATAGATCAGTAATCGAAATAATTTCGTATTTCTTTTTGTTTCAGTGTGTAATAATAATAAATGCAAAATAAAGATTAACATTGATTAGGACTTTAACATTAAAACCGATTTGTGGCTTCTGAAACAAGTCTTAAATAGCAGAATCATAACGAATTTTTCACGAACAATCGTTTCGCAAAAATGAAAACAATTTCTCGCCACTGTTCGGTTAATAAGATTTTCAGCGAAATTTTGTTCTTTTCCGCCGACTACTTCGTACGTAATATTTAGGTCAGTATGAATAGCACGTACGGTACGATTCGAAGTTTCTCAAATGAAATAAAACGCGATGCCGTTCAATTCGTTTTTTCTTCGGAACGTTCTAGTTAATGCAGAAGGCGACTTCAGAAAATTTGTTTACGGATTTCAATTCAATTTCCATAGTTAACTCAGTTATTAACTTTTTTAGTTTCGAAGAGTAGGTGATTTCCGTTATTAAAGCTTAATTAAGAGTAAGTGATATAATAATTTCTTTCACAGAATCGTGTTTGGCTGCTTTTCTGTAGGTAGTTTTAATTTTATTCAGTGAATTTTGTGAAAATCTTGATTTCATACCTATAAGATATGAATGCGTGCATATACCTCGTTCGTTCCTCATATAAAGTGAAACCCTGGAGCGCTTTCATTAAAATAAATGCGCTTTTGCTACATATTTGAGAAATCTACATAACTTTCTCATAAGCAAGGCTTTCTTTTCAATTTTTATGAGAAATTTCTCGTTGTAACGCCTTGAAAATAGACTCAAGTGTTAAGTGGAGAGCGAAAATTCTTAAACTTTATTTTTTAATTTTGCTGCATGTAATAACGCTTAGTTTGGGTTTTGTTGCAGTATTATAGTGTTTTGTTCAATGTAATATACCTACGATATAGTTGCTGTAGAAACCAGCCAAACGAATAAAAAAAAAAAAAATTTTAGTATCTCTATTTTCTAATTTCTTCTGTATTTTTTTTGCTTTTTCTTCACTTTTTTGGGTAATCGATGGGAATTAAAAATATTACGGCTCCAGAATTTTAGAAGTATTATCGTAGAACTGTATTGCTGTATAATTACTAACAAAAGTGAAGACTAAAGACGTGGTTTCGAGCCCCACCTCGAACGTTGGTGGACTTGGTATTCTTCTTTCGTATATGCGATCTTAATTTAATATCAGATATGGGTTCGTAACTCGCTGGTAAATAATTATGATCAGTCCATACCCGTCACTCTTCCTATTGCATGCAATGCAATGCATCTTTAGGTCCTTAATTTATATTTTCATTAGTCGCTTCACATCCCTCGTGTATGACATGAAGATTTCAACGTGCTCTGTTTATGTGAACCCTAATCCTTATCAGTTAAATCACTTTCAACTTTAACTATATACAGGCGTCCTTAATTTTTTCCTTCCTTTTCTCGAATCCCACCTCGGATGTTGTTTCATTATTTTTTTTTTAGGTTGGTATTTGGTATTAATCCTCCTACTCCTAATGCGAATAGGCTAAGGAGAGTACGTTGTGCAGCAGTAGACTGATATAGGCTGATGATGTGTGTGATGTATGATACTTAGTAGTGGTTCTTTTCTTCAATAAATCGCTCATATCTCATCCCTTGCCCCTGACGTGGAGATTTCAACGTGCTCGGTTCATATCCGTCGCGGCGCTCCAATAAATCAAGCGGCGACGCCGAGCAAGCACTTCCGGCCCCCAACCGGACTCTTCTATAGGGACCATTTATTTCAGGTTCCGTTGGATGATTCATAATTGTGGACACATGTGTGGACAAGTTGGGATCGGTGTTCTATGGAATTGAAATTGAATCTGAGCGCTATCAAGAAAAAAATCTTCCTTAAGATCAATGGGGAACTTAGGAGTGCTTTCGAAGAATTTTGTGCCCAATTACTGGTGGCTACTGATGTATGTAACTTTTTTTGATAGCTTCTTTAATTTGGGCGTAATTGTTATTGAAAATATCCTTAGGAGCATTATTGATTGTTAAATAAGACATCAGAATTTGGCCGTAAAATAATTATGAGCGAGTTTTGATGTCATACTGTAGGGTTATGATGGTACCGCGTTTAATCGTTTGTCGTTGTTGCCGTCACGTTCTAACAAGTATACAAGTGCGAAAGTAGCACAATAAACATCTGACCACCAAAAAGCTGCCTGCTAAAGATTATTTTCTTGCACAATCCTGAAGATAGATTTATATTATTGAATCATTCTCAAATATACATATTTTTATCATCTCCTCTTTCCTAAGCTTCTGGTATTAATCATGGAGCTTCCTTCACAATGAATAGCTTTCTATCAAAAGCTATGGGTCGTTTAATTAGCAATCTCATCGAAAAACTTGAACTATTCAATGATCTAGTAAAGCCCCCTCCACACTTGATTCCTAACTGCATTCCCGCTTCACTCGGGCGTCTCGAGGGTGCTTTTCTGGGTACGCCCAGCCATTAGGCCGGTGCAAACTGGCTTGGATTTTAGGCTTTTATTCGATTTCAGTAAGTCTTAAGGGAGAAAGTTTAAGGTTCAATTTTGACGTGTTTTAGCTGCAATGTGTAGACGTTTACACGTGCAGTAAACAAGATACTTGTGCTGTGCTTTGACTGGGTTAATTGACAGACCTGAAATGAGGTTTTGATACGTTTGGGCTACGCATTTCAAAGCTAACAGGGCGTTACAGAGTTTTTTATTCAAAATTTACTAGCATTTTTCCAGCGAACTTTTAAGCGTAATCTAAAAATAATTTGAATAAAATTTGTTGTATATCGTTTAAGTAAGGTGACATGGTGTTATGAAACATAAATGAATGGATTCATCAGAAAAGGGAACTAAGCAAATATATCATTTAGGGTCGATAGCAAAAACATTGTACAGTCAAGTTCATAAATATGTATGAACTCTATTGTACATAGTTAAAGGCCGTTATGGAAAACAAATTGTAACGTCATAAGTTTTGTGTTACGAAGTCAAATTCTGTGTAACAACTTTTGGTAGTGAAGAAAAGGGAACAAATTTAAATTTTCTATGAGAGAACAACAACACGCGCCTACATTTTTTTAATTTGTAGTTTTTTTGTACTGCCAAAGGTTGTTGGACAGAGTATAACATATAGTTTGTATGACTAACTTTCGTTACACAACTGACACAATCGTGATTTTTGTTATGAATAATTGAATAAGGCCTTAACTATGTTTGAATAAATATTTATATTTTTGTCATGTAATGATTTTAAATTATTTGTACATCGATCAAAATCACTATTAAATATTATACTCGTATAAATCATTATTTTAATGAATTATTTGCACCGGCTCGTTTCAGTTATCCTGGGATTTCCTTCATTCGCATTGTAGTTTTTTTCTTTACAATTTATCTTTAGCGATTCTGGCCATAATAAATACATACCTATTTACAACACGTGTGTTTTTGAAATAACTTGCTTTTGTAAGTTTTATTTCAATATTCATGATGCTTTTACTTCAATGTTCTATACTAGGAACTCTTTGAATGCTTGTTGGAGTGTGCAGCACTTTACGTTCATTATACTTCGTAACATCCTCTTGCATTCATTTCATTTTATTTTATTGGTCTTCTCTTTTCTTTTGAATACGCGCTTTTAATCAATATTCAATAAAGTAACTATTATTTTTCTTCAGGAAATCCTAAAGAAATAGTACATTACTATAGAGGACGGGAAACGAAGGGTTACAAGCCAAGTAGATATATCTGGCCGAAGGAACTGAGGCCAGATAGGAATACGCGGCCTGTAACCCTGTTTCTCGCCGAGATTTGTGTAGTGCTTTTCTCAAACTTGCCATGAAATAAAACGAACTGATTTCGCCGAACCATACTATTTGATTTGTAAATAAACTAACAGTACAGTATCGTAAAACATTAAAAAAAAGCATTCGCGCCTTACTTTTTTTTTATCTGTTTGAGGTATCCTTTTACCTGGTGATATAGACATTAGTTCTAAGGTTTTTTTTTTCTGTGGCTGAATGTCGCGACCTAGTGTCACAATTTGACGTTTCAAAACAAAAGACAGTTTGTTTGCAGTCCTAGGTGTGAAATAAATACATGAAATCTCTTTGCATATCATCTTAGCATATGCAATAACAGTTACTTTATGGAATATTGATTAAAAGCGCGTATTTCGTCGCGTCGTATGTTTATTTTAAATTTTAGTTTTTAATTCTTTGTCATTCATATTATTGTCAATAGCGCAAACTCAGTTTTACCACTTATCATATTTTTACTATTTGTGTGTATCGAATATTTAGCTAATTGAATTCCAATCATGAAATAATTAAATCGTACCTTCATAACATTAAATAAATCACAATTTAATCTAACATTGCGCGGCTGAAATAGAATATTACCCTCCATTATCCTATCGATCGAAAAGCTTAAAAGGGATTAGTACTATTACATTATCGGCCGGTGACCTTTCTGAACAGTTCAATTTCATTTCTGTAAGAGCACAACTAAAGCCCCATTTAGCTGATGCGAGAACCGGGATGTGATTTTGTTGTGATACAAGATATGGCATCGCCGTCTAAATGGGATATAATTGTCTTATTAGATGAATAAAGCGTTTTGATATTTGAATGTGAACCAGTGAATGCTTTGTACTTATATGGCCAGTTGAATGTTGAAGAACGCAAGGTTATGTACAAATTGGACAGATATGGCAAAATTACAGCAACTATATCTAGATATTCGTGTGATAGGGAAAATTCATTGTGTAACGCAGTGCGTAGTATTGTATGAACTTGAGTTTATTCGGATATTATTTCATACGAAAGAAATACTAATGAATTATTTTCCATTGCTGTAAATGAGTAACTACTTAAGTATTCAATGTAAACATAATATTACTAAGCGTGCATCTAAAGAACTTGAAAATCATAATCCACATTGCAAAGAAAATACTCGAAGCGAAAACAGAAATTTTGGAAATTCAAAACATGTTACTTCGGGAAAACAGAATGGCCAAGCAATTTACAATAAATCAAGAGGTTCCGGGTGGCATTTTTTTGGCATTCCGCCTTACTCATTAACAGCTCACTGGCAGACGGTGGCGCGAATCTTTTACGTTAAATTTATGGGCAAAGCCGACCGGAATAGATAAAAAAGTAACATCGGATGACTAAAATGGAGTAACATAATATTATGCTGCACTAGCAACATTACAAATTTCTTTTAACCTTACGAAGTGAATTTTGCTTCTCAATGTACGGTGTTAAGGTGGAAACACTTTATTGTATACAGAATAGGGTTAAATTACAATCGGGTCAAAATAAACGCAATTCTCAAAGGCGTATTTATACGCACAAGGATCTCTTCAAGTTAACCTTTGAGCAATTCAGAGACTGAAGTGTTTAGATCAAGATAGAAAATAAATTATTGGAAATTTCTACGTTATAACCGTTGCATTTTGGCCACTAACTTAACACAATAAAAAAACAATCGAAGCATAATAAAAAGAAACAGTCGGAACTGAGGAGAGCATAATAGATGAAAATAACTAACCGAACAACCGTAATTATATAGGTAGGTCTTGTTAAAATTGTTTGAACTTACCAAGTCAGTGTGTTTGTACATTATGAAAAGAATGTAAATACTTGTACTTGTGTATAAATAGACAGTTATCCGTAGGCTACATTAACGTCCATCAATTTAATGTAGAAAACGAACAAAGTGCCTTCGTCCTTTTATACTTAATCTTTCACCAATTTTATATAGAAAACTAATAAAGTACGTCAATAACCATAAATAACGTGATCGTTTCATTGTCCACAGAGCCGTGAACGGAGTGGACACAAAGGTAACTTCCAAAAAACACATCAAGTCTGCTATTCTCGTCGTTTACCGAGATTTAGAACAACCAATGTAAGTACGACATCATCATTAGGAAAATCGGGATTATAATATTAGTATCTTAAATAGAATCTTAGTTAATATCTTAATTTATATCTTAAATAGAAGCTGGTGACTCGTAGGCGTCGTAGTTCACGTATTTTCTCAAAAAATATGACAATCAAAATCAAAATCATTTATTTGTAGTATTAATTATCATTTTTTCAACGGTTCCTCAAGGTTGAGGGTTTTGGTCATCACAAGCATAGGTTCTTCAGGACTATTCTCTAAACCTCCATATTCTAGGGCTGATCCTTGTGTTTTGGCACCGGCGGCGATTTCGTAGCCAATTTTAAGATATATCGACAAAGTAACTTCCATGTCGCATATTTTTGGTTTTTTGTCATAACCATAAATTATGATGTTGTGGTGACCTGGTCACAAAAGTTTATTTATTTAGTGACAGTAATGTACTGTAAATTATAAATATTGAAAGTCGTATACTGAAGAAAAATACCTTGTTCTCCATCGTCCATATTTTTCATTTATTTAGTCATTGAACCTATTAGTAGTGATACGTACCTTCGTAATGGATGTTTTTACCCTTATATTGGCAAAATTAAAAAATCTCTCTCTTACAAAGAAAATCAAGTTGGTCTTTAAAAAAATACGAAAAGTGCGTCGAAAAATACCTATATGTGCACTATTTAAGAAAGTAAAAAAAATAACGTAAATAAATTTGACCCAGTTACGATTATGTTGAGGCTAAAACTGGTAAGTGAAGAGAATAATGACATAGATTGAACGAGACAAGAGGGAAACGCCATTAAACATTTTCAATAAAGGGCAGGTTCATGTCATTTTTTTTGGACCCTTAATCGGCCGGCCTGAGTGACGGCCGATCGGCCACGAATTCAATCAATTGACCTGAACGCATACAGTTCCCAATTACAGAGGCTTCAGGCCTCATGCCAACCAGTATATTGAAGCCTTTAATATCTGAGACAACCCTTTACGCGTGCAGGAGAGTGGATTCCTACGGACGCTGGTTTCGTGAACGAACGAAGATTGATAGCAACGAGAATGTTGAAGGGCGAGGGGCGGCTGTTTCATTGTGGGGGATTCCATTATTGCCAGAAATATACTTTGGCCTGCGTATTTTCTAACACTTTTAGTGCAAGTTGTTGTTGCTTATGTATGTTTTGGAAACTTCTTTTGAAACGGCTTTACAAGAGTTGATGCTAGTTTATTTTTATGTTTTGGGACTCTTTTCTTTTCTAATATATCAGGTGCTGTAACCATTTATGTTATTAGCAGTTGCAACAATTTTAAGCTTAGTGAACATGGAGCTAACTATGTTTTTATTTCTTCAAGAGCAGGTTAAACTAACTGGAAGTGAGGCATTCCAGTGAGGCTTAAGTGCTATCATTCACTGGCACCTAATTTAATATGGACGCTTTGTTATATGTTGTGTCTTTATAATTTAGAACAGTAAGACACTCTTTAATAATTAGCGTGATATCGATTATCGTGGTGAGATGTCCTAGAATCCATATTTTACCCGTTTATCCAAATAAAAGCCACCTGACCAGCATCCCGAAGATATGGCCCAGAAAATACTATAAATACTTCGTTTCTCCCCTACCTTTGGCACAATGATTTTCAGACATCATTCAGTGTACAAAGGGTTGTGGCTAATGGAAAACCCTTCGATATAAAGCGGAGATAAAATTAATGAATCTCCTTTAGTGCTCGGTCGAATTTTCATTTGTGATTGGGCAACTATTTCTGATTTTTTGTGTTGAAGGTATTGGTTTAAAAATATCTGCCCAAAAAGTTTACTGATTGAAAATTTTTGTTTCGTCGAATATTTTGGGAATAAGATATGTGCAACAACAACACTGGAACAGATCAATCTAAAATAACAAATCAAAGACCGCGTGGCCGAGTGGTTTAGGAATCAGCTGCGAAGTGCGAATACTCACATACGTGGGTGAACCCACTTTCCACCTCGTTGGTGAACTAGGATTTTTCCAAGGCACATGACATCTAATTTTTATGATTTAATAGTACGGTCGAGGAAATTGAATGTTTAGCAGTTTATGGCTCACTTTACATTGGACGTGCTTAGTACATATAACACAACTAAATTTACTTGAACCGCAAAGTGTTAAACATTCAATTTCCTTGACTGTACATAGTAGTGTAGTACTATTCCAAAAACTCAAATGAATAAATGTTTCTAAATTTTTTTCCACAAAACATGAATAACAAAAGAATTTAGAAGAAAATAATTAATGTGGCTTTTATTTGTACCTTGCCAGGCATGCTTTCTACACTGAACCTATTCGAACCATACTAGAACCTAGTCAAATTGAAAAGTAGTTAGAAATTTCTTGCAATATAATTTATAGCATCAACATCACTTCGGTACCCATAGTTCCTGAGGGTACCACTCGGTTGACTATACAGTAACCTTACCGGGACCAGGACGCAGAACTGTTAATTTAACATTCAAGACTTACAATACAATACAAATAACTCTTTATTGCACCCTAAAGACAAATAGAGAAAAAATACTAAAAGTACATGATTGGAAGAGGTAAACCAAAAGGTGGCTTTATCGCTAAAGAGTGATCTCTTTTAGACCCTTTGGGTAAAGACAATAAGAACCTAACAGTTGACAGTGGGTGGTTCAAAACGGAGAAATGGATAATACTATGGAATATAGAAATAAATACAAAATACGATTTCATTACTGTTCAAGGGTCATAACGGTCTAAATGTGCCTGCAGTCTAATTGCTGTGATCTATTTTCATACAATGTATGGAAAGGGTCGTCAAATTTAAAATTAAGAAGTAACCCAACTCGATAAACCTATTTGAAACGTCACAACGGTGAAACCCGTCAACGGACAGGTTAGTGATAAAGTGGACACAGAAATTAGGGCAGTAGTGCACACCGCAAGCGTTCGCTCCGCACGATTAGCCTTACCGCGGTAGCGCTATATGTGATAAACTCGACCAGTACAATGTGACCTTACCTCCCCTATGCGCTGCTAGTGATGCGCTGAGTATCGGTGTGCACTTTGCCTACCAACTGTTCGACGATGATTCACTTGGATCTTGAACCTTCTTTCTCTTTATTCCGCCAAAATATTTCTATGTGTAAAAAATAAACAACCATATTCATATAACATTAACATAGTACGTTGGCTGACCACCAAAACTCACTGAAAATTGTTTTTGAAAAAACTTTTAGCAACCTCGTCTGTCACTATTGACTATCAAAAGTGAGATACGAGCTTTATTTCAAATTCCTACAATTGTCGTGTTTCTTAAGACAATATTACTCCGCAAAAAAGTTGCTGCTAACTGATGAATTAATGATTTAAAGTTTATGCAATACATTTCATGTTTGTCTCGGCCCGTCCTGTGGCTGGCAATAGGAGAATAGTCAGTGCAAAAAATGCTTTGTATCGCGAACATCGAAGTTCGTTCATTTCGGGGGTTTTGAGAGACAAATCCCCGAAATTTACGAACTCTGGTGTTCGCGGTAGCAGGCCTGAGCCAACAAAACTTTTCGAATATCTAATCAGGAATATTCTATATTCTAAAGCGTCACATCACTATTCACATATCTAGTCTACAAACGCAGGAAATACTAGGATTGACACGGATCTGAATCGAGTGGTCGATGCATTAAGACATCGGACAGATGGATTGGCATTTATGGTTGCAATTTCATAGCAGTAAACGCATTAACGGATAAAACTCTATTAAGTATCATAGCAGTATTTACGGGGAATCAATTGATATGCATAATTTATTGACAATAAGTAATATATTAAACTTTGTTCAGAAAGACCATCTTAACACGTATTTCACAGTTAGGATCACGACCCCGTAATCAGCCTGTATAATACATTAAATATGAGTTATTATCTGGTTATGTGAATAAAGAGGTAACAATCAAACAGAAATAACACACGTCTATTTCAAACCTATCACTGTACGAATCGGCACCGTAAATAAAATTTAAATGCGATACACTCACTTGTGGCTTCAATAAGATAAGCACCCACATCCTGCGGTGTCGACGACCGGTATTCGCGACTAGTTGTCAATGTCGGGAGAGTAGGCTGGTCTTTGAAGAACCACCAATAAAAACTTCATATATCCATCTTCGAAACAAAAGTGCCTTCAAATATAATAAATAAATAAATATCTTGAGACATCTTACACAATTCGACTTGGTCCCACTGTAAGCACAATTAAGGCTTGTGATGTGACTGATGTGGGTACCAAGCGACGATACATATAATAGATAGATCATATAGATACTTAAATACATAGATAGCCACGACCAAGGAAGCGATAGAATGCAGTACGTATCGAGTAAAGAAGAAGAAAAAAGAACAATTTTTTCCCAAAGTTTTTTCCATTCCGTTACCATTTTTCCTAAATTTTGTACGTCGGTTACAAAATGGAAAGTTCGGAAGATAAATTTTAGGACATATTTTTCCTCCTGTTAAGATCGAAAGAGCTCACGATTCTGAATCGAAATCATAAAAAAATACCTTTGTTAGAAAAAACAGAGGGGGGGGGGGGGCTTTGAAAAAAATGGCCCGTATGATGATGTCCTCCATGACGTGTCCGTCAATGGCGATCCCTGGTTAACTAACTTCGTAAATGAGAGCGAAGATGACTGGCAAATCCAAAATTAGTTTTAAAAGTACGGTTGCACGGCGCACA
Source organism: Thaumatotibia leucotreta (assembly GCA_025490895.1). NCBI lineage: Eukaryota > Metazoa > Arthropoda > Insecta > Lepidoptera > Tortricidae > Thaumatotibia > Thaumatotibia leucotreta. Next base: position 1,888 of record JALPQI010024240.1, on the reverse strand, counting down.
GTACAACTGACCGAGAGAGCTAAAAGTGTAGTTGTAGGAGGGCTTAGGCCGGTTCTTTCTCCCGTATATGGTATTACCATAACACAAAACGTAGGTCACACCACTCTGAGACAGTTTGCAGCAAGTTGTGAGAATAGTACAAAAGTGGTATATAAATAGAGCCAATAAAAAGTATCCTGGGCTGGTTTTAGCACCTGTTTCGTTCTGGTATAATTGTCCGCCACATCCGTCTGTACCGTGGGAAGAAATATGTTTAAAATATGACTAGCACCGTGAAATCTTTTAAAGCTGGGCCACATCGGAAACGGAGGCTGACAGCATTTGAAGTAAAACCCATAATCGCTGGCCGTGTGGTGACGGCAGTAAGAATACATTTGTCACCACCCCAACTCCTGCGGGTGTCGTAAGAGTTGACTAAGGGATTGAAGTGTCACTGACCATTATTTGATAAAAGATTGATGATGGGCAGCAGCGTCATCATAGTGGACACATTGCTGCCAATCCGCTTGCCCAGCGTGGCGATTATGGCCATTTACCTCCTAAAGCGTATAGCATAGTTAATAGGAGAGGCCTACGTCCTGCAGTGGACTATCATAGGCTGGTGCATGCACCCATAATCGCCACGCTGGGCAACGGGATCGGCGATCGCAGTAGTATGTCTATTACCCATTCTAATTTGATTGTATTAGTACTTTTTTATTTATATACAGGGAACGGGACGACGATCTTTCCCGCTACCGACCGAGTCTACCAACCATTACGATGAATTTTCATTTTTTATCTTTAAAAAAAATTAACACCTCATACAAAGTGACTGATTAGTTAGCTCAATACTCGTAGTATGGAAAAGTCAGTTTTCGATGTACGTTTTCGATGTTGGTCCCATACTGAAAGTTCATCGTAATGGTTGGTAGACTCGGTCGGTAGCGGGAAAGGCCGTCGTTCCGTTCCACCCTGTATATAGCTTATTTGATATCCCACTGCTGGGCAAAAGCCTCCCTTCTCTTCCTCCAATCGTCCCTATCAATTGCAAGTTCCCTCCACTTCCCGTCATACGTGTCTATGTCGTCCCGTCATCTCCTCTTTGGTCTGCCTCTGCTCCGATGGCCATCTTGGATGGCTCCCAGTCAAGTAGGATTTTAGCCCAATGCGTCGGATGCAGTCGGTACCGGCAGTACATATTATTTCTAATTATAATTGTCTAAATTTGCATGCACTAAGTACATTAATGTGGCAGTTTTTCTCCATTACCGCTCGTTAGCATCAAATGGGTACGCCCGTGAATTTCACTTACCAGTCTGGTCGCATTATGCGTTAGTCGATTATTTGTTGGAACGGTCAAGCGCGAGGCGGACTCGAGCACCAAGGGTTTCGTAGAATTATAATGCTTTATTTAAATAGCTCTTCGAATCGCTAAACTGAAGTGGCAGTGCGCGGGGCACATTGCGCGTAGAACCGATGGCCGTTAGGGGCGGAAAGGTTCTTGAGTGGCGGCCACGTACCGGAAGACGTAGCGTGGGTAGGCCCCCCACAAGGTGGACTGATGACCTGGTGAAGGTCGCAGGAGTCCGATGGATCCGGGTGGCGCAGGACCAGTCATTGTGGCAATCTTTGGGGGAGGATGACGACGTTATTTAAATAAAAAATATTTGTCTGACGTTATGTACGAGTAGACGCAATGGATACGTAACGTAGAAAATTCAATGGATCCGTAGAAAAATCGCTAATGGAGCATTTCTTTTTATTTTCTCCATATTCATAATTTTGAATTTGAGGGTAAATTTTTGGTTATTCCTACTCAGAATCACGAGCTCTTTCGATCCTAAAAGGAAAAAAAAGCATGATGATGATGGTGATGGTAGTTAATAGTCAGTTATCCGTTAGAAAT
>JALPQI010024239.1:0-14056 GCA_025490895.1 Thaumatotibia leucotreta | reverse complement strand
TATTGGTAATTTAATAATAGGTTACATTTTCCACATCAAAGTCAACAATAAAATACCGGCCAAGAGCATGTCAGGCCATACTCGTGGCAGAGTTTCGTAGCTATTTAAAAACGGCTAGGCCAAACTGTTCATGATTTTTCATATTTTTCTGACTCACGGATTAAAAGTTAGTAGGGGAATGGGGGATTCTGAAGGGGATATGTCCGAAACATTTACTTAAAAAAATATTTTGAGGGTTTTATTCTTATCATTCTTTTTAAAATACATATTCAAGTATTATTTAAGTAAATAAAAAAAACCCACTTCACGTGTAGGGGAGGTACCCGAAAAATTGTTTTTATTACATTCTATTCTATTATCCTACTAACGGTCACTGAGTTACTTACATACATACTGCAGACATACAAACAGACAGACGGATCGAAACTAAGGGTTCTTAGCTTACTACGGAACCTTAATAAGAATCTTTGGGTTCGAGGTAGGATGTTTCATCATGCACATTATCAAGCAATATGCTTTTGTTACTGCCTTTGCCGCTACCAAGACTATAAACATTTTACCTGTAACGTGTAACCTGCATACGCGAGACTAAATGGGAGTGTCTGGGTTGCAGGTGCAAAAGCTCCCCGTGACTGCGTTCAAGCGCAATGGTATACAGGATCAGGAGCACGGAAAGGTGCAAGGCGCGACCAACTTCCTCCAACGATGTCCCCGTGATGTCCCAACTCGAATGCGATGTCTGTCCTAAGGTCAAAGTGTGCGACCCGGCAAAAGTACCAGAATGTAAACCCTGCAGTCGAAAGGCCACAGTCGCGTGCCGGCTTGTGAAGAAACCCATTCGGGTTGCACTTGAAGATGTACTAGATGATTGAAAATGTACGCTACCTTCTCATTTGAGTTAGCTTTTTTAAATCATTAATCCAGTACTTTGATCTTTATAGTAACTCTACATATTGCCTTGCAATATATGAGTGCTTGTAGCCATAGCTACATAAAGCATGTCAGTGATTATTAGTGATTTACATAAATATTCTGAGGACCTTATCAACAGAATTACTCTTTTCTTTTGGGTGCTGCTTCATTTGGGTTATTTACTTTTTTATGACACTCGTTGCCATGGTTACGTTCTCCAGGTCACCTTTAATTTACAGTCTAGTAGCATTAAAATTGTCATAACTTCAGTTATGGGCCCCTTCCAAGGTGGGTCACACACTTAGTCATGACAGTAGAGCTTGTAGGATACTTTCTTCTATAGCAAATTATCCCACTGTTGTCTCCTGGGTGATGTGACAGAATAACTAAAAAGACAGTGATTTTTAATTGTCAGACTTTTATCCTGAATCTGAAGTTAATTTTAAAGAGATATAATTACATCGCTTGACCTTTATTCTTATCTTCATTGTTTCCTTTACTTTTTGCTGAATTAGACGTTGTAGAGTAATTGAGATTATTATTTCATTATTTGAATGTCATTTCGTTTACATAAAACGATTTTTCTACAGTTTTTCGTGTCAGGGTTAACTCAGGAGATGTATGTATGCCACTTAGATGGAAAATGATGGAATACGAGGGAAAAGGTATATAGTTTCTAAACCAGACATCACTTGTTTTACCTTTTTGTTATAGTTAGTTATCTTTTTCATCGTCTTATGGATAATTCCATGTAAAAGAGTAATGATAATTACCAATTACGTGCTTGTTTATGTAGGAATGGTAGAGATTTGAATGTAACAATACCTAGTTATGACAATTGTACTAATCTACATGTCATTTCACACCTATACTTGGGTCATAAGTAAACAGATGATGAAATGGTCACTTTCGTAACAGTTTCTTGGATTTGCCCTTATCAATGATTCAAAATTAGATACAATTATACAATTTAAATATGTATTAGATGTCGCGTATACCGTAGAAAAAATAAGGGAATGGAACGCTGGATACAATGACGTTAAAATACGTAGACACCCTGTGCGGAACAAGAATATCAAAAAACATATGACATGAGCTGATTTTATCCGGTTGATGACAATATCGCTTACTGCTTATTTACTTTAGGATACAAAATTCGTAGAAACTTGTACTTAATGCCGTAAACATTAAGTATCAAATCTGCACATTGAAGTCTTATTTAAGTAAAAACTTTTCAAACCTATGACTCTATTTTAATTATGATTAGACGTTTTCTGACAGCTCCTGACGGTTGACATCTAAATTGAACAGATAATGATGGGAATAGCTTTATTGGTAATTTAAATAATTGTGACAGACGACGTATGTGAATAAGGAAGTAGTAAATATCAAAATAAATACGTTTATTTACAGCATAATATTTGTCACTATTAGCTTCTAAGTGTGTAGTTTTATTTATTTATTTTACATTGGTATGCTACTTATGCTAGTATTACATTGTAGTAGCTATAGTGAAACCAGGTCAATTAGGACCTGAGGACATGGATAATAATATTTTTCTTCTGCGATACTGTTTTTTGAGATTGTCACGCCTGTATAATAATTGGTCTGAAGACAAAGACTATTATCTATGCAAAAAAAAACGCGTAGTTTTTTTTAACTAAATAAATGCTGGCCATACGTTCTTTTTAGAGAAAATAATGTGAAACTTAGCTAGACGAATTAACTAACGTTAACGACAGGTTTAGCAGTAGCTGCAATTCGATGCACTCCTGGCCCCAATTTCACAACATTGACAAGTCCGACAATTGTAAATCTACGGTTTCTCCAATAGGGAGCGTCTATAGGCTACAGTTACCGCTTACCATCGGAAGGGCCGTGCGTTTGTTTGCCACCAGCATAAAAATTAGTCCAGGAACTTTAATAAATCAGCAGTAAATAACTACTTTTATGCGAAGCAAAATTACAATTGTCACAAAAATCACGACAATTGTAGCGAAATTCCGACATAAGCCGAACCTCATGTCAAGAATTAATGAAAATTGTACTAAGCCTTGCGACAATTGTCACGGGTTTCGGAAAATAAAAAGTAGTTTATTAACGATATAATAACGTTATTAGTAATAATTTTATGTTGGTGGCAAACAAGCACATGGACCGTCCGACAGTAAGCGGTAGCCGTAGCCTACGGAGGCCTGTGACGTCAGTAACAGTGATATTTTACAATTGTCACAATTGTAATTATGGTGAAATAGGCCACTGCTCCATCCATTCGATGCTGGTGGTGTATATTTCAGATACTGGAAAATGAGCGGAGCATACGACACTCGCGTCACTAGGCTTACGCCGCGGCCACGACATCGGTCTAAGGCGACCGGCTTAGCGGAAAACGTATGGTGCTCCCTCTCGTACCTATATGGCCATCCCGCTCCCACTCATGGATTCGCTCGCCGCTGGTCGCCTTAGACCAATGTCGTGGCATTATGGAGTGCGTCACGTCCACGTCGATCTCGAGCTATAATATTAGTCCGTAGTAACCGTCGCTGAAGATAATCTTTATAATTATTATAACAATTATGTGGGAATCTTAAATTAAAATATATTAATAAATACCTGATACTATAAATTCGCTGCTTATACAATTTTAGTAATCAATACAAATTAAAATTATTTGCCGTAGCTGCATTTTTTTTAATCGTCAGACGTCACCATACATTTCTTTTGTAATTTAAGAATTACGTTTTAGGTACCATAAAATAAAAAATAATATTGACCTAATACTGACTCCTCACATTTTTGTTCCAAGACATGTCATTGTATACTAACAAATTAAATTAACTAAAACCATGAAAATACGGGGCATACTCGTAAATTCTTTTATATTGTGCATAAAATTTACCGCAACAAATATATGCCATCTTTTTTCCTGACTTTCGCATTGTTTTTTGCAGTTCTTCACGGCACATTTTGTTATATTGTTGACAGTCACTACTCGCGGCCCAAAGACGACTAAGCAGGCAACTAGCCGCACTGTCATACTTTGCAGCTAATTTTTATGCCACTTTTTCCGGCGGACTGTGTATCCCGTTGTTATTGTATATCTATGGCTGGATATTTAACCAGCGTTGGTGAACTTCAGAATTTTTTCTTTGGTATACGACTTCTATTATTTAAATATTTATATATGGCAGTGTTACTACTTGTAAAATACCCCGTCAGAAAATAATAATTTGAGTAGTTCCACAAAAATATTGTTTAGATGAAGATCTAAATGAAACTCCTACTATTCTCCGAATAGCAATACTCCGAAGAGGTCAAGTTGCAGTTACTTTTTCACATGTACATATTTCTAATTTCAATTGTTCGTTGTCATAATTTTTACTGTCAATATTCATTGTAAAGGCATAAGATTAAACATCGTTTTTATTATATATTTGGAGTTTCAAGATATAAACCTATTATTCCCGTAAACATGGTCCATAGCGAACCGGATAATAATAAAGGAACCAGTGATTATTGAGGGACCGAAAGGGAACAACCGTAAAGTATCATCTTCACTGCGGATATCATTACGGCTGCCGAGCCCTGCTGAAGAATCTCCAGGACGTCGGAATCCGACAGTGTTGAGTGTGCGAGGAGTCATTATTAGGGCCAGCACTCTCAGTTAAGGTATTTTTATAGGTAGGGTTTATAAAACTCCAGGTACGTGAATATTGTTTTATTGTGAATATTCAAAAGTGCGTAGGTATATTACATTCATTTCTTGTTTAAATTCAAGGTCTACGCACACCAGCTTCCCAAAATGATTGATGAAAAGGATTTGATTCGAAAAAGAGGCAGTTATAAAGGTCAACTCACATTATTCTCAACGTACCTAGGCAAATTGAAGGAGTCGTCTCTTACTCAAGCCGAAGCCAATCAATTGCAGCTGCGCACAGGTAAGATAGAGTCGTTGTATGAGCTCTACGATAATGTGCAAACACAGTTAGAATGTAGCGCTGAAAATTTAGATGTACATTTGGCAGACCGCGATGAGTTCCAAAACAACTATTTTTCTGTACTCTCGCAGGCCCAGGAGATACTCAATAATTTTAACAAAAAACGTGACGAATTTGAGTCTTGTAGTAATCGTGGGTCGCGAAGTGGTGCAGGGAATCGCAAACTCGTTAAGCTGCCGACTATTCACCTACCAAAGTTTCAGGGCTCATACGAAGGTTGGCTAGGATTCCGGGACACCTTTACAAGTCTAATTCATTCCAACGATGACATCGATGACATTAATAAATTTCATTACTTGCGAGCATCGTTGGAGGGATCTGCGGCCTTAGTAATTCAATCTGTCGAGTTTTCTGAGACCAATTACGAAGTAGCATGGACACTCTTATGTGAACGGTATGACAATAAAAGATTACTGTTGCAAAATCACGTGTCGGCATTATTTAACATTGAGCCGATCACAAAAGAGTCGTCTGTGCACTTAAAACGCCTCATGGATCAAGTTAACAAAAATTTGAGATGCTTAGAGTCACTAGGCGAGCCTGTTAAGCATTGGGATACGCTGTTAATTCACATTATTAGCAAAAGGTTAGATAGTGTAACATTTCGTGAATGGGAAGAACACAAAGGAAGCTTAGATAAAAATACACCTATTTCATTTGATAATTTTATCAATTTTATGCGTAATCGTGCAGACTTAATTGAAACTTTGGAGTTATCGAGCGCCTCAGGCGCCGGTCAATCGAGTCAGCCGGCTAAAATCGCGTCGAAACATAGGACTTTGCTTTCTACACAAACCGCCAAACAATGTGTTACTTCCACGGCTAAGCCGTGTCCGAAATGTAGTGGTGAACACACTTTAAACAACTGCGCTCAGTTTCTTGCCTTAAGTAATGACGAGCGACTTAAATTGTTGCCGACTTATAAGGTATGCTTCAACTGTTTCCGTGGCGGTCACTATGCAAACCAGTGCAAAAAACCAGGGTGTAAGTTATGTAAGCGTAAACACAATTCGCTTATTCATATCGCAGATCATAACCTAAATGCAGGATCAAGTTCGTGTGAGCGGTCCGGAGCGCAGGCAGGCACTTCATCGACGCAGGTGGCGTCGGGGGTGGAGCGCGCGCCCATTACTACGTTAGCAGCCAGCATGAGTACAGCATCAGCGTCTCAATCGTGCGAACCTGAGCAAGACGTCGTGCTACTAGCAACTGCACTTATTAAAGTATATGATAACAATAACCGTGAATTTATTGTAAAAGCAGTGCTAGATAATTGCAGCGCAACAAGTCTTATAACTGAGAAGTTGTGTCGTCAGTTAAATTTAGATGCTAATCAGGTAGATAAGTCGATTATAGGAGTGAACAAGTTGACGACGCCTGTAGGTAAACTATGTCAAGTACCGATTAAGTCGTTAGATGATACCTACTCCACTCGTCTACTGTGTTGTGTGCTGCCATCTATAACGGATCCTACACCTTATAATCAGATTGACTCTCACAACTTGTCACGATTAAACATTCCGACTGATTTGCGTTTGGCTGATCCTAACTTTCACACCCCATCTGAAATTGATATTTTGATTGGAGGTGATTTATTTTGGGCATTGCTAGGATCACAGAAAATTGAGTTAGGTGATGAACGAACTGTTCTATGTGAAACCAGATTAGGATACATAGTAGCTGGTCCGATGATGAGCGGCCATGCGTCAACTTCGTCGCAACCTATTAAATGTCATTTTACTAATGTCATTTCTAACTCTAATGCCAACTTGATAAATGATGAAATTCAAACTCAACTGACACGGTTTTGGCAGCTTGAAGAGGTCTGTAATAAAGACGCTCATTATTCTCCTGAGGAGAAGTCGTGCGAGAAGCATTTCACCGAAACTGTCACTAGGTTGGAAAATGGCAAATTTTGCGTGCGGTTACCGCTGAAGGAGGATCCTAGCGTCCTAGGAAATTCTTTTAACCGCGCTAAACAGTGCTTTTTATCACTAGAACGTAGATTCGATTTACGTCCTAATTTTAGAGACATGTATAAAGAGTTTATGGCAGAATACGAGTCACTTGGTCATATGAGTGAGTGCAAAGAGTCTAGAGTAGAGCAGAAAGCGTACTACATCAGTCATCATGGAATTTTAAGGGAAAGCACCACTACAAGATTAAGGGCAGTTTTCAATGCTAGTGCTCCTACCAGCTCTGGGGTATCTCTGAACAATATTCAGATGGTAGGGCCCACTGTACAGGACGACCTTTTATCTATACTGCTTCGATTCAGGCAACACAAGTACGTTCTTTCTGCGGACGTAGAAAAAATGTACAGGCAAATAGTAGTTCATCCTGATGACAGATATTTGCAGCGCATTCTGTGGCGTGATGATCCGTCAAAACCTTTGAAGATCTTCGAGTTGAACACCGTTACATACGGAACTGCCAGTGCACCCTTTTTGGCAACTCGGTGTTTAAAACAGTTGGGTCTTGAGTGTGAGGATGAAGTCGTTCGCGAGATCATCATTCACGACTTTTACGTCGATGATCTGCTCACTGGCGGGGATGATTTGCAAGAATTGCGTTTGATTAAAAGCAAGGTTACGTCTACTCTATCATCAGCGGGTATGAATTTAAGAAAATGGAAATCAAATGTACCCCAACTTATGGCTGACTCTGATACGTCTCAATTAAATTTAAATATTGGCACTGAACCAAGTAAAACCTTGGGACTCAGCTGGCATCCAGGGTCTGATGAATTGTGTTTCCCGGTTGGTAAATGTTCACTTGTCGGAAACACTAAACGAGATTTGTTATCAGCAGTGGCACAAATATTTGACCCTACTGGTATGCTGGCTCCTTGTGTCATTCGCATGAAGATGTTGTTGCAAAGCTTATGGCTACTGAAACTCTCATGGGATCAGAAGTTAACTCCTGACATAACTAAGCTTTGGGAAGATATTGCCCTCGATCTACCTTGTCTCAATGATATTCGCATTTCACGGTTAGTTTTATGTGATTCATATAAGGAAGTTGAATGTCATATATTCACAGATGCATCCGAGCGGGCGTATGGCGCTTGCTTATATTTGAGGAGCATCAATGAGAAAGGGGACGTAGTGGTTAAGCTACTATTAGCTAAGAGTCGTGTGGCCCCAATTAATAAGCCGACGACTATCCCACGGCTTGAACTTTCTGGTGCGTTAGCCGGAGTACGATTATATGAAAAGGTAGTTGACTCGCTTAGAATTACTTTTACGAGTGTCACTTTTTGGACCGATTCCACAATTGTGCTAGGTTGGTTGCGAATGTTACCTAGTAAGTTACAACCCTTTGTTCGCAATCGTGTAGCGGAAATATTAGAAAAGACCGGAAACTCTACATGGCGGCATGTGCCAACACATGACAACCCTGCTGATCACGTTTCTCGTGGGGTATCTGCCAGAGTTCTTAAGTCTCTAGATATTTGGTGGTCTGGTCCTACATTCTTAAAAAAGGATAAGACGCAATGGCCGGCAAGTCCGGTAGTAGGGCAGGTGTTACCTGAAACTCGGCCTGAAGTTGTACTTCACGCGAGTGTTACGAACAATCGAGATGTATACGGTGACGATTTCATCGATTTCTCTCGGTTTTCTAAGTTATCACGGCTTATTCGAACCGTCGCGTATATTATGCGCTTTATGAGTTTGTGTAGAAAGCAAATTACTTCAACAACTTACTTAAGTGATTGCGATTTGAGATCCGCATTAACTATAGTTATTAGGGTCTCTCAAACGGAATCATTTCCAGAATATAATATATTGTTGAGCAGTCAGTTTCTTCCAAAGAAAAGCCCTTTGCTTAAATTTAACGTATTCTTGGATGACAAGAAATTAATGCGTGTAGGAGGTCGAATCGATAACTCTAACTTTTCATTTGAGAAAAAGCATCCGATTGTGATTCATGCTAAACACCGATTCACGAAGTTATTGTTTGAATCTGAGCACAAGAGGTTAATGCATGCAGGCCCGCAATCACTATTATCATCTATTAAAGATGAATATTGGCCAATCGGTGGGACTAACTTAGCGAAATCGTGTTTTCAAAAATGTCTTAAATGTGTTCGTATGAAAGGACAGATTATCGCGCCGTTGATGGGCAACCTGCCAGCGTCACGTCTTAATCCAGGTATGCCATTTAAGACTGTTGGTGTCGATTATGCTGGCCCTCTGACTTCTGCCAGTCGTCAAGGGCGTGGATGTAGACTTGTAAAGGTGTACATAGCAATTTTCGTATGTTTCACCACCAAAGCAGTGCACCTGGAGTTAGTTGGTGACTTAACCAGTGACTGTTACTTGGCAGCGTTACGTCGTTTTGTATCTCGTAGAGGTCTGCCATCAGACATTTATTCTGATAACGGCACATCATTTGTGGGTGCGTACAATGAGCTATCTAAATTCTTGAAGGGCAACTGCAATTCACTGGCAGAGACTGCAGCTCAGGAAACAATTAACTTTCATTTCATTCCGGCATATTCTCCACATTCAGGGGGACTTTGGGAAGCTGGGGTAAAGTCGACCAAATTTCATTTAAAAAGAGTGCTGGGAGATTGTAATTTAACGTATGAGTTACTCAACACTGTGCTGGTCCAGATCGAAGGGATCTTAAACTCTCGGCCGCTTACTCCTATGTCGTCAGATCCGCAAGACCTGCTGCCGCTCACTCCGGGTCATTTTCTGATTGGGCGTCCCCTAACCTCATTACCAGTTAAAGACATCAGGGAGCATAAATTCAATAACCTCAGTCATTACCAACGCATTGAGCAATTACGGCAGCATTTTTGGAGCAGATGGAATAAAGAATACGTCTCTGAGCTCCAAGTCAGAACGAAATGGCGGACGAACTGTGAGGTACTACGGGTGGATACCTTGGTACTCATCAAGGAGGACAACTTACCGCCATTGAAGTGGAAATTGGGTCGAGTCGTCGCTATTCATCCTGGAAGCGACGGAATTGCTAGAGTAGCAGATATTAGGACTGCCGGAGGACTTATACGTAGGTCCTTCAGTAAAATTTGCCCACTCCCGGTGGCAACAAGCGAGTCTGGTTGAAAGGCTAGCTTTCAACGCCCGGGGGCATGTTTAGATGAAGATCTAAATGAAACTCCTACTATTCTCCGAATAGCAATACTCCGAAGAGGTCAAGTTGCAGTTCCTTTTTCACATGTACATATTTCTAATTTCAATTGTTCGTTGTCATAATTTTTACTGTCAATATTCATTGTAAAGGCATAAGATTAAACATCGTTTTTATTATATATTTGGAGTTTCAAGATATAAACCTATTATTCCCGTAAACAAATATTATACATTGATTTATTTTGTTGCAGGCCAACCAACCTACCCTGCTGATGCGGCGCGCCTGCGAGGTGGCAGTCGGTAATCGTCCACGCAAGAAGCCCTACGTAGACAGCAGACCTGTCCTCGAAGCTGATTATCAAGAGTCATCTTGCATCAATGAAAATGAAGAGGTAATGTTGTAATATAATTCTCATAAAATTACACATTAAAAAAAAATCAGGGAGACAACGAAGTAATTTGTTAGTCCATTGCGAAACGAGTGGCGATAAATTAAAACATGACCGAAGAGAGTGTTTTAAATCAACACGAGTTACGAATTTCCTTTTCGCAGATGGTCCTCCGAAGTTTAGAACTGACAATAGATGAATCAATTCTCACACTTGCGCGTAAAAAAAGCGCCACCTTTACTGTAAAATATATTTTAATAGTTATATAATATATCTTCTTTATTTCCACATGTTAAAGATTTGTAATACCTAATAATATATTTACAACTTGACCAAATTATAATACTTGATATCCTATTCTGCATAGAGTACAGTACACAAAAATGTTGAATGGTATTAATTGAATTCAATTAATACCATTATATGAAAATTCAATTAATACCATTCAACATTTTTAAACACGCTGAATATAATAAAAACGATAAATTGGTTTTTATTTTATGTTCAAATTTGATTCAGTAAAATTCAATACTAATAAAAGTTTGAGGCATGGGAAATCGCCACCTGAATTAATTCCCACGCAATATCCTTTCAAAGCCAAAGCAAAAAGCCGGATGAACGCCCGTGACGGTGAGATGAAATCCAATTTCATTACAGCTGCGCAAAACTAAGGTGGAGCGCTGAATCAAACTGAAACCTCAAAAAATATTTAAATCCAGCATTAATATAAAACTTCAACGAAAGAGGGAGACTTAATATAATCGCGATGGCTTTTAAAGATAGCCTAATCAAATTCTACCTTAGTGTACGCAAGTTTTCTTAATAATTAAAGGTCACAAAGTCATACACATAAATAAACGAGTAAATCATTGTTATTAGCTACATAAAGAGCTTTGCCCAAACTATTCAAACTTGTTCAGGTCACGCACTCATCTTAACTTTCGGGAGCCGTAGCCAAATGCTGGCAATACCTAAACATAACGATGTGTTGGATTGTTGGCGACTTGAGCAAATGCTAACGGCCGTGTTTCCTTCAATTAGGTCATATATATATTTTAACACGTTACGTATCCAAGGCCTTCATTTTGGTGCTACGTAGTTCGAAGTTGAAACCAAATTACCTACAACAAACTTCGTGAAAATATTATTTGAAGGCATATAGTATTACACGCATTGGGATCTCTCTCCCTCTCTTTGAAAGCTGTGCTATTTGTTACTGGATACAAATACCTAATGCCAATTAATAATTATTATAAAACCGGCCTAGAGCACGTCGGGCCATGCTCAGTGAAGGGTTCCGTAGTCATTCTAAAGCGGCTGGGCCGATTATGTTTGAAATAGTTTTATTTTTAAGTTCTCTATAAATAAGCCGAAAATAATTTAAGATTTTTTCAAGTTTTTCAGACCTAATGATCAGTCAGATCAAAGTTAGACACGGGACATTTTTTTATGCTGGTGCGGCAAATTGTGTAAAGATGTCCATAAATATTTATTATAAACTGGGGAAAAAATAAAAGTACAAATAAAAATATTTGGTTAATAAATAATTATATTAGTTATTTATTTAGCTCCGTAAATATTGTATTGAGAATTCTTTGACCTTTATTCTTTTTGATAAAATTGCCTATTCAACGATACCCCATACTGTAGGATTTTGGCAAATAACAAAAATGTAGGGGACACAAATCACAAATAACATGTAGGTGATAGGGAGGTAACCGAAATACTATTTATATTCTATAACTTTGTCGGTGTGATTATACCTTTGCGAAATCGCTAATTTCTAGTAGGTACTCTAAAAGTCACTGAGCTATGCTGCGGACAGACATACAGACGGACATAGGAACTATAGGGGTTTTACTACGGAACCCTAAAAATACACTTGAGGTAGAAATCTGAACTATTTCGTATTGTATATTATTTAGAGTACTTGTAGCTCAATTACTGAGTATAATGATTATATACCTAGTAAAATGTTTAAATAATATTGTTGGGAAACTAAAAGTAAACCAAATTGTAATTTAAAAAATATAATTTGATTGCTGTATACAGAAGTAAGATATACATGAAACCCTTAGAAATCGGTAAACCGATGTGATATACTGCCCCTTTTCGACTTAAGGTTCAGATTGAATCAAAATTACATTTTAATGAAATGGGTGTCGCTAAAATAGTTTAAAACTTTTGCTCTTTTGCCTGGGGACTGGGTACGGTTAACTAAATCAGTTAAACAGGATTTAATGGTTACATCAGTTAGCACTTTCATATAAAACTCGTAACTTATATGAATTTAAAACCATGTTGACAGAGCTCGAACTTTGGCTTAAGTTCACTAATTGTCTCGTGAGTGCATTGATAACTGTGTGCAGAATTTAGTTAAAGCGTTACTGTTTAGTGAAGTAGACGGTTCGTTTCACATTACCTACCACGATGGAGGCTATCATGATCTCTTAACCTTTAATCGCCAGGGTTTTTTCATGGAGCGTGCCCATATCGCCACCAATACAAAAATACACCACGTAGATCAGAGCTTGCATTTGGACGCGACTCATTTTTATACCGTAAAAACCTAATCAGACGTTTGTCTGATTTATCATACAAGGGCGAGGTGAGCTTGAAATGGACTGTCTGATATATCAGACTACGGCGGTTAAAAGGTTAAATAGGCCTGCCAGTTTGTGACAATTATTCTATGAAACTGACACATCGCGATTCAGATTCGGTCCTAAACTGTATCGCGTTGTAGATCGTGGTAGCCCCCTGATAAGTTTATAACTTAGTTATTTAAATACTGGTAATTTTCAATTTTCTCACACTGTAGGTGAAGGAAACTAAAACTTAAAACTGAAATATTTTTAGTCCATTTTAAAAATAAATACCGACATAAGTAGGATAAGGACATCTGAACTTTTCGACTTGCCGCTCTAAGCTCAGTAATTAACAGAAAGCACCGTATTACTCGAATTACGAAAAGTTTTTGCCTGGAATTTTACCGTAAGATTTTTACCTGGGGAGTTAATTAATTCACGGGATCCAACTTGAGGAAGTCATCTGCTTATGTAAATAAGAAGATTGACGACTAGCCGTTTCATAGTTATGTAAACTTTGCAGGGTTTGTTAGTAGTCCATATTATTATAATACCGACAAATTAAGATATTCATGCCATGTGGTAGGGAGAGGGAAAACAAGGGAGAGGGAAATAGTACACTGTCAATAAGAAGATTGCAGCAGGCCTAACCAAGATCCCATTCTGTAATCGTATACGATAAGCGTCACGTGACCAATGCTTCCAATTAATAAAGGCATAGCTCAAAAATTTTACTTCTCAAAGGAGTAAAAAAGCAGTAGTTGTCTAGAAAACGTTAGCGTTTATAAAATGAGCTTCTGAAGCGTTTAATAGAAGCAATGGAATTAGGCTCTGAATTTATGCAATACTATACCTTTTTTAATATAATTTCACTTGCACCTACAGTCTCCATCAGATACAATGGAGCGGCCAGGGTGCTCACAAATATCTACGCTGTCCTCTATTTTCACGGCGTTAGAGCGCATGTACATATATTTTTAAGCACTGACTGTATTACTATTAAGAAATGAGAGGGTTTTACCTGCTTTCAAACATTTTAAAATATAACGGTAGTGGTATTGAGA
>JALPQI010024238.1:0-13146 GCA_025490895.1 Thaumatotibia leucotreta | reverse complement strand
TAGATTTAACCTATGTACATAAATTGTAGTTTTGAAAATAAATATATATAAAAAACTAGGAGTCAATTACATTATTTGTACTTACATCAAAGTGGTCTTCACAGAAAAATATCACTGATTTCCTGGATATTTTTGTAGGATCCCGCCCAGCAGCTTTTAACCATAATACTCTCATACTAGGTTCCTTTGGAAGACTGAAGTAAAGTTTTCCCGGAGTACTTATACTCGTATTGCCGCAAGAGGGAACCGAACATCTTTTATAAGGTGTTAAAGGAGTATTCATTTTTGCTTTTGAATAAAACTAATAACTGATTTGATTCGGTCACGGTCAAGTTGACACTGACACTAGTAATTTTTAATGTGTGCGTTTCGTTGTAACCAAATAGTTTCAATAGTAGTGTTCTTATTATCTGTATGATAAAGTAATTTGCAAAACACGAACTGACTAGACTGAACTAGTTAAGCACATAATATTTCAATGCATTAATATTTATCATTTCGTATTTTAAACGAAGCTGCTCCACGATTTTTTCATACGCAAGCATACCAAAACGCATTTTTAGCTGACAGTTTGTATCACGTTCGTATCTTCTATGTGTGTGATATGTGTGTATGTAGTTATAAGTCAAAGTGCAACCTGTGACGTCACACAGTGTTCAAACAGTGTTTTGGGCGCGAAAGCGTCTGTCAAAATATATTTTGTAAATTATCCGTATTTAAAGGTCCTTTCGGGCAAAACTTGAATTTTAGAGCAATATATGATCGATATAGATTGTAATACTAGAGTCTTAAAAAATTGGAAACAACCCTATTGTGTAAAGAATTTCTTTTCTTGACTTGACAACTTTGGCGTTTATTAATGTGTTTTCATTGAAATTTACTATCTTAAACAAGTTTTTGTACTGGGCAACTTTATCAAATTATTTTGTTCAAATAATTATATATTATATGTGTTTTCAACTTAGTTCTTTTCTTTAATGTAAATACATCAATTTAGACTTCATTTTCTTTCGTGTTAACGTTAACACTCACTTACTCATTATGGCTACTATAATAAAATTGAAGCGTTTCTTGTTTAGAGATATTGTGGCGTGTGTGTATGGAGATACTTACATGCTTTAAAAGTGAAAAAATATATATAAAAAAATGCAAACTTATCTAACCGCATTACCTATTAAAAACATAAGCCGTGTCATTTTTACAAGTTGATAAAGGAACGTTAAACCGAAATAACCGTAAACTTTCCCTCACAGTTTCAGTTTACGAAAGCATTTCCTCACAATAACAAATGGCAGACAAGATTAAAATATCCATGTACATATTGCGGATTGTTTCATAAAGCGCGCAGCTGTGAGAAGGGTCCGGTCAGCTGACGGATGGCAAGTTATATATATACTATGTATTTACTAGTGCCCTGGTTATCTACTTCTGGAAGTTTGGCAATAGCATTATGAGAGACTGTCTTGTTTATTTTATTGATTTAGTTAGCTCTTAACTGAACGTAAATGAGTTAAACGCAAACCCATGTACGGAGTCTTTCCGGTGGACAATCTAAAATGTAAGGCCTATATCTATATAGCTTGATTTTCTTATGATAGCCTTATCTTCATTAAGACGTACTCCTTTTTCATTGCGTTCGCAGGAGTCCGCTGGATGCGGGTGGCGCAGGACCGGTCATTGTGGCAATCTTTGGGGGAGGCCTATGTTCAGCAGTGGACGTCTTTCGGCTGATATGATGATGATGATGATGATGATGTATGATAAAAATCATTACTACCTGTCCACAGGCTCTTAACTGTCGACCACAGGAAAGAAAAAGTGCGTGTTCAGCGAAACTGTAGAGCCCCTCTTTCCTGTGGCCAATAGTAAGCAACTGGTAGGTGCGTAGTCGTGATTTTTATCATACAATTCAATAGGAAAGGAGTACCTTTAAATGACAATAAGGGTTTAATGGGTCGACCACTTTTTTTTTGTTGTTATTCTGTCACATCACCCAGGGGACAACAGTGGGATAGTTTGTTAGAAGAGAGTATCATGCACACTCTACTATCATGATGAGTGGATGACCCACCTTGGAAAGGCCACATAACTGTAAAAAAATTCAAACTTTTGTCACCACTCCAACTCTTCCCGCGGATGTCGTAAGAGCCGACTAAGGGATTAAAGTGTCACTGACCATCCTTTGATACAAGATTGATAATGGGCAGCAGCGTCATCATAGTGGACACTGGACACATTATTGCGATCGCCAATCCGTTTGCCCAGCGTGGCGATTATGGGCATTTACCTCCTAATGCGTCTATAGGCATAGTATAGTTAACCTACGTCCTACGGCCTACGTCCAGCAGTGAACAGAGATAGGCTGATGAAGAAGTATTTTTGTAGGTGCCTATTTTGGCGGAAAATGTGGTAACCCACCTTAGATCTATCCACCCTCGCTTCGCTCGGCCGTCTGTATGTCTTCAGCCAACCCCTTTCGTCCCGGCTTATAGTAAAACTACTATCCGGCCGAAAACCGCCTAAACTACTCTAATCATAGAACGCGAACTGCACTTAATCCGGCTCATAATCGGCGGCGCTTAGCCCAGATATTGCATACAAATCATCGCGCAAGTTCCCGCAATGACTTAAGCCGATGTAGTATTAATGGATGGTCTGCATTGTTCGGTACAATGTGCTTTCAGGCGGAGCTGTGCCGGTTTAAGTTAAAAGCTGAGGCGGACAATAAGCGTATACTAAATGAGTAGGCAAGACAACTGGTGGCTTATGATGGTCCCGTTTTATCTATTTATCGTGCTACGCATCACATTCGCACTTACATATTTGTTAGAACCTGACGGCAACAACGACAAACTATTAAATACGGTACCATCATATTATGCCTACAGGGTCAAAAAAAATACGCGTTTGTTAGACTGTCGAAAAATAATAAACACTTTTGTTTCGAAAATCGACAAAAAAAAGGTAGAGATAAAGAACGTCAAAGTTCAGGAGGGCTCGTGACGTCACTATAAGGTAAAAATTGTGCCTAGACGTGACTTCATGCGACATTTCAAATCGATATAATTATATCAGTAACATGTTAATTATGTAAACAAAAAAAAGGTGTCAAATAGTTTTTTGTAATCTACCCATGCAATCTAGATGAATAAAAAAACCGGCCAAGTGCGAGTCGGACTCGCGCGCAACCACTATCAATTTATTATTAAAAAATACAGTTAAATCAACCTTCCTCAAAAACTATAGGAGATAATTTGATCAAACCAAAAATCGTTGATAGAGTTTATTAATGTGCATAACATATATTTTTTTTAGAGTTTTATATCGCGTAATTTAAAAAATAGAGGGGGGGGGGGGACACATTTTTCAGACTTTGAGAGCTGATATCTCGAAAACGATTTGCTTAAATAAAAATGAAATTTATAAACCTTCATATCATTTTCAAAGACCTTTCTATTAATACCCCACACGCTTATATACAACTAAAAAATTTTTTCTATACCTCAGTTACATGTATGGAGGGCCCCCACCCCAATGGTTTTTATTACAATTTAGTATCATAATCCTGTATCGGTTTATACAACACATATCCTTACCAAATTTCGTTACTGTAGCATTTATAGTTTCCAAGTAAATCGGCTGTGACAGACGGACAGACATACGGACAGACGGACATGACGAATCTATAAGGGTTCCGTTTTTACCATTTTGGCTACGGAACCCTAAAAAAGTCGTCATCCTTATTCAAACGTCACTTCCTCTAGAACTACTTCCCCTAGAACTTTTCGATGTTAGTACTAGAATAAAAGTTTATCGTAAAGGTGCATTAAGACCAAACGAGCATTCGCTATTCTATCCCCCACTCTACGAAATCAACGAATCACGTTTTGTGTAACGATCGAATTTCGTAGAGTGGGGGATAGAATAGCGAATGCTCGTTTGGCCTGAATGCACCTTAATGGTTGTTAGACTCGGTCGGTTAGCGAGAAGGATCGTCGTTCCGTTCCACCCTGTACATTGTGTGATTTTCTCAGTCGCTTATGAATTGTACCATAAGCAGTTTAATGGTCTTACGTTCACACTTTCTGCCGTGTTGCCTTTATTCAGTAAACACAATGCAGCGCCGTCCGTCACAAATACCTATAACCGATACCGGGACCAGGTTATTGAACACAAAATATACGATACAATGTGCCTTTTTCATACAAAACTCTTGTGATACTCATTCTAGCAGTTCTCAAAAAGATTATTCCTCTTCTACTTAAGAGCCTGGCTCTTGTCGGTGGAGTAAACGCCATTCCTTTCGTTGTCCTGCTAATGTTTTGAGCTCCTGATACGACACTACATTAATTTTCTCCTTCACTTGGTCCAAAAATGCTCGCCTTGGTCTCCCTCGGCCCCTCTTCCCTTTTACTTTTCCTTCACTTACCTACAGTTTTAATATAATTGTCATGTCGTAACAGGTGCCCCAACATAATTCATCGTCTATTCTCAATCGTCTTCATTAAAGATCTAACGCTTTATAAAGACTTACATCTGGAGCATAGCTTTGTACGGAAGCGAGAGGTGGACATTAACTCAAAGAGACAGGGAGAGGTTGTGTGCGTTTGAAATGTGGTGCTGGAGGAGGATGGAGGGTATAAATTGGACTGAGAAAATAACGAATTAGGAAGTATTGGATAAGATAGGAGAGAAGAGATCTCAAAAAGATTGACTTAAATTTGGAACACGTCTTCGATACTGATAAAAATTGGTAGGCTAATAGAGTGTGATGCTGAGATAGATCCACCACATTTCCTAAAATGTCCCATAGAGTTTGTATGAAATCCTTTTTTAGGGTTCCGTAGTAAACAAGGAACCCTTATAGTTTCGCCATGTCCGTCTGTCCGTCTGTCCATGTGTCCGTCCGTGCGTCTGTCCGTCTGTACGCAGCATAGCTCAGTGACTGTTAGTCTGTTAGTACTAGAAAGGTGCAATTTGGTACAGGTATACATATTAATCATGCCAACAAAGTGGTGCAATAAAAACTATAAACAATATTTTTTTCGGGTACCTCCCCAACTGGTGAAGTGGAGATGATTTTTTTTATTTGCTGTAATCCTTTAGTGTGGGGTATCATTGAATAAGTTTCTTAAAAAGAATAAGGGTCTGAAAAGAAAGTTTCTTTCTAAAGTCAATATTTGCAAAGATGATCAATCCAGAAGAAAAAAAAATAGTCCCCCCCCTCTAACTTTTGATCCGTAGGTCCAAAAAATATGAAAAAAAAACAAGAATGGTGGACTCATAGAGTACTTCAAAATAAAACTATTTCGAAAATAATCGGCTCGGCCGTTTTTGAATAACTACGGAACCCTACACTGAGCATGGCCCGATATGCTCTTGGCCAGTTTTTAAGAAGAGATTGCTCCATAAATAATTATTATTATGAAGATTTATAAACTATACGCAAATGTTACCCATGCAATTAGAATTAAAAAAAAACTCTGAAATCGTATCAATTCAAGTCCCATTCGGGGAATCCCGTTGTTCAAATGAAAGTCACCCCAGCTTCCTGCCAATACGGCAAAAGGTCGTAAGTGACCATCATTTCCTAATGATTTTAGACCTTTATTGACAGATCGTGACATGTTGCACCCCTCATTTTGGCCTCATTATGAGTGACGTTTATGAGAGCATTCAAATTGTGACAAAGGCTAGTGTCGTTCATTTTATTGAGTTAAGTGTTTTACATTGGGGCCTTTAAATTGTTACAATTTTTTATGACGTGTGGTTAACTGTATATAGATTACTTAATTTGATGCGAGAGGGCGTAAAAGTCATCTAACATTTCTGCAACCAGCTTACCAGAGGCACGAAATGTCATACGGTTCCTTGGCCGTGTAGTGATGGCAGTAAGAATATATTTGTCACGACCTCAACTCTTCCCGCGGGTGTCGTAAGAGTCGACTAAGGCATTGAAGTGTCAGTAACCATTCTTTGATAGAAGATTGATGATGGGCAGCAGCGTCATCATAATGGACATTTGGGTCAATATTCTTTTCATTGTCTTGTTTCATACCACTCTGTCACGCTTTTAGTTGCTGTTTCGATTCAGTATTTAAAAAAATCCGGTACACTTGTATTTCTTTTTCTCGCTAGATTTTAATTCATATATCAGAAATTGAGCATTTACCTCCCAATGAATACCATTGATAATAAAAGAGGGAAAATGTTGGGCCACCAATTGCAATACGACGATTTCACCAAAACCATCATAGAGGGAAAAGTAGAAGGCAGAAGGAAGAGTGGCAGGCCAAGATTAGCATACATGGACCAACTGAAAGAGAAAGTGGAAGTCGTGTCGTATCAGGATCTTAAAAAAAAACTTTAGACAGGGACTCCTCGAAGGTGCTCCACTGACAAGAGCGCAGCTCTTAAATATATGATGAGGACCTCCCAATGCGTCTCTATACGCATAGCTAATAAAGTCAAATAATACTTTATTCAAATAGGGATGATGACTGTAGTTCAAATAAATTATTTAACATTATTCACGACACGAAGAAATTATTACTAAGATGTAGATTGCACTCATTTTTGTACAGAACTTCTATTTAATAAATTGAAAATAACTTAAAAGAGTAGGTCATTTGGTAGTACTCAAACGTGACTTCACTTTTGAGTATTTCATATAAAATTCCATAGTGGTGATCGTTTTGACAGTTCGAAAAAAGATACTGATTTGACTTGCCAGTCATCATCCCTATTGGAATAGCAACAAACTCTTTTGAATCGTCTAAGTATTAAAACTACTTCCGGTTCTAACCCTACACCGCTGACCCGAGATGAACCGGTAAGAAACTTGGCGGGACTTGTTTTTTCAAACAATCATAGTACATCTTACAACTAACATGCATTAAAAAAAATTGAAACATAAAATTGATTTTAAATAAATTGAAATAATTATAATAATGATAACAAGAGATGTAAAGTCTCTAAAAGTCAGAACATTTATGTGTAATAATTTATATGTATAGAAGTAAAAGTTTCTCTCCGAATAGGTATATAATAATAACATTATATAATGCACGATTGGAGATGTACAAGGTCTCCAAACGTGCACATATTTAATAGGAGAGGCTTACTTCGAGCAATGGACTGAGATAGGCTGATGATGTATGTATACTGTTACTACAGTAAAAAAAATACTTGGGTTTTAATGAAACCTATCGGCCTCCCGAATTTGATCCCAGATTACTCAGTTACAACAATCAATACCCGAAAAAGCCGCATTCGAATCACGTTTCGTTCCGAGTTTGCATCGAAAGCGTCCGTCAATCCGGCGGGATCCCTTGAGCTTAACGTTTTCCGTTTCTGGCCTATCTACGCTCCGGCCGTTTTACGCTTAAAACAAAAAAAAAACGGACTTGAAGTATTATGATTATGATGGGTTAGAAAAAAAGCTATTTTGCTATGCTCGTGACTAAGATATAAATAGCTCCTAATACATTTCTGACTCTGTGAAATCCCATAATGGCGAAAGTAAAAGGCAGATTTTTTTTACTCCAAAAATTGACGTATTCAATTTAATATTAGGTTTTTGAGTAGGTAATTTTAGGAATGTGGTTTTTTTTTTGATACCTGCATAGGCTGCATACAATTTTCTGTATAACTTTTGATTTAAATAAATAAAATAAATTCCCCAAAATGTCACGAAATATGAAACTGCTACAGGTATATTCGGTTAAAACTATTCAAGTAAATTAATATTACGTCCATTCTGTGATGAAAACTTTCGGTTAATATTTGAGCACTAACAAAACTTTAAGTAAACACCTACAGAATCTTATTCCTAAAGCGATAGTTGCCAAGTTTATGATTTTGTTATGAAGTGACTGAACCTTTAATAATACTTTAATAGACTTGGGATTTTCATAACTTTATCGTTCAAATTAAATAATTTTGTAACACTTCTTAATTTTATAATTCGAATATTCGGGAACAACATGCGTGGGTTTATCTTTATAGTCAGCATATCAACCGAAAAACGTCCACTACTGGACTAAGGCCTCCCTTAATTGCATTAATGACCGGTTTGCGTTTACCCTTTTTAATATGCCTATATTTATTTTCAAAACTACAATTTATGTACCTACATAGATTAAATCTAACTAATCTACTTAACCTAACCTGTATCTAAAATTGGCTCTTGAGGCATTGTACCGAGGATGCTGGCGGCATTTCCTCGCTGTATCGCAATACTGATGTGTTGTGCGAGGAAGTCGCCAGCTCTTCGGTCTTTAGTTACGTCAACTAGACGTTTCGCGATCTCAGCAAACAATTTTCATGCGCTGGGGCCCCATGAACCTAAAGTTAACCCTTAATTCTTTTTATCAAAAAGGAGCTCAATTGATACAAGGTCAATGTGAGTAAGACCGTCTATCAGGAAAGTCCGTCTACCAACTGATTTCCAACCCTAATTGAACAGTATAAGACGCATATGGCTTGACTTGACTGATGACTTTCTTTCAAAATAAAATAAGCCGGACCTCATCTGTATTTTTTTAATAAAGTCCCACCACTAATAGCTCAATCAAGATTTGTGCTATGGGCACTAAGTGTTGAGATACATGTATACATAATAAATGAATACATTAATGACTGAGGAACGAATATTTTTGTAATAGACATGCCTTCACCGGTAATCGAACTAGGGACCTTCGCAGGCATCACTATGCCTGCGAAGGTCCCTACACTAATTCAATCAATTTTAACTTCAATTTTTAACGGCTTCTACAGCCACTGGCTGTAGAAGCCGTTAAAAATTGAAGGATTCATACAAAAAATATATTTAAGTGGGTTTTACGTAAATATTCGACAATTTTGTTTTAACTTGTAGAACTGATACTACATGTGGTTAAAACTGGCTACAGTATGAAACTGTGTTTGTCAATGGTCCCGCTAGATGGAGCCACACGCGAGTGGACGCGGCTATAATCCCGTAGGATCGCCGCGGGCTGTCCTCTTTACACGGAACGGCACTCAGTCAAACATACAGCAAAAAGTGCGTTGATCATACAGTTATTATAAATAGGGCAAATACTGAGTATGAGAATGAAATTATTCTAGAAATTTCCTGCCTCGCACAGCTATACTCTGGAATGATTTGTCGCTTGCTGTGTTTCTGGACCGTTACGATCTTCAAATCTTCAAGGAAATAGAGTATTCCCATCTTCAAGGTTGGCAACGCACTTGTAATTTATAATACCACGGGTGTTGCGGGTGTCCATGGGCGACAGTGATCGTTTAATCTCCTATTCTATAAAAAAAAGTTTCTATTCGTTATTTGTTAGTCTATGGCGACTGGCGTACATTTTGACCCGAGAATAAAGGCATTCAAAAGGTTAAGAATACTCGTATCCAAGCACAGACAGCACAGAAGCACGCACAGTGTATGTAAAAAAAACACAAATCCTTTAGATTAACTTAACTAACAAATATCACTCACAAGAATTATACAATTATGCAATTCCAAGCTATGTATAATTGTATAAATATCTAAAATTAGGTGACAGCATAGTGTTAATAAAACCGGCTAAGTGTGAGCTGGCCTCGTGCTTAAAAACTGTAAAAATCGAGCAAAAAATTATCGTTTGTTGTATGGGAGCCCGCTTATTCATCTTATCTAGTATAACTTTTTAGTATTTGTTGTTAAAGCGGTAACAGAAATACAGCATCAGTGAAAATTTTAACTGTCTAACTATCACGGTTCACAAGAATACAGCCTGGGGCCTATTTCTCGAAAGCTTGTTACTTGTAACACAAGCGGAAGTACTTATCTAATTAATAGT
Organism: Thaumatotibia leucotreta; assembly: GCA_025490895.1. NCBI lineage: Eukaryota > Metazoa > Arthropoda > Insecta > Lepidoptera > Tortricidae > Thaumatotibia > Thaumatotibia leucotreta. Next base: position 3,316 of record JALPQI010024238.1, on the reverse strand, counting down.
GTCAAATAGAGACTTCCACTTGTATTACAAGTTACAAGCGTTCGAGAAACGGGCCTCTGGAGACAGACGGACAGACAGAGAGCCTTAGGTCGGGTCTGCACTGGTCACGCGATGGCGACGCGACAGCGATGCGACGGCGACGCGAATTATTAGTGTCCGCATTAACAGCAACGATAAACAAGCGAATCGCGAATCCATAGCGAATTGGCTGTCCGCATTGACTAGGCGACGCGATTTCGTCGTCGCGACCGATAACAAAATAGTGTCCGTACCTAACCAGTGCGGACCCGGCCTTAGTAATAGGGGCCTTAGGCCGGGTCTGCACTGGTCACGTGATGGCGACGCGACAGCGATGAGACGGCGACGCGAATTATTAGTGTCCGCATTAACAGCAACGACAAACAAGCGAATCGCGAATCCATAGCGAATTGGCTGTCCGCATTGACTAGGCGACGCGATTTCGTCGTCGCGACCGATAACAAAATAGTCTCCGTACCTAACCAGTGCGGACCCGGCCTTAGTAACAGGGTCCGTTTTTACCGTTCAAGTACGGAACCCAAAAAAATAATGCCAAAATCAATTTGCGTACGTAACTCGACATAATCTTATATCACTCATAATTAATTATGCTTAACGAAGATCCGCGTTCATTTTACTTCATTACAGAACATTCCGTTTTGCGTCTTCTGTATTTGTGGGGAAAATGTAATATATGTCAGTTATTTTATATGCACATACGACCTTCTTGTGTTGAACGGGTGCATGCTTAGTTAAATAAACTCAAAGCTTATACATGTTGTGGCTTGTAAAACGGGCTAACACTTATTTGTTATAATTGTCACTGTACAGTTAAATTTCTTTATACGGTTCTTTCTGGAATTACGGTTTTTTAATGCAAGTTCAATTCGAAGGTTGCAGGATCAAACTCCGGCTAGTACCAATGCATTTTTTGGTCTTATGTGCGATAGGTATCCTTCATTTTATATTTTTCAATCACATGTTTGAAAGGAAAAATACAAGTCGCTGTTGTAAAGACGAAATTCTTGTGATTAGGTGTCCAAGCAGATACCATTTCTCATACAAAGTATAACTAATAATTAAAAGTGAAAGGGACAAACTATACTTAGGGACTTGTTACGTTAGGAGACGTTTATGAATGACGGGGTTAATCTATGGCAAGAAATATCCTTATGAGTTTTGAGGATGTGATTTATGAATAATAAACCATGTTCACTTAAAAAACAGCATCACAAAAATGTATGTAAATAGTTCTTTTTTGGGTTCTGTACCAAAACATTTATGGTACGACTCTGTTTGTTTATTACATGTTTATAGACTTGAAATTTGGACTAACACTTACCTCAACTAATCGATTGTGTTATATTTTATTATTTATTATTTCAACTTTTTGCAACTGTTAAACCTAACAAACTATTAATATGAATTAAAAGAATTCCCGTTCATAAGCCATTACCGTAAAGCCGGGTTACTTTGGCCCTAGGGGGTAACTTTGGCCCTAAATTAAATTTATCATAACACCAAAACATCGCGTAAATTAGAAGATTTATTGTTATCAGGCGTTTTAGATATAAATTTTTCATCCCGACACATACTAAAATTGTTGATTTTAAATAAGTCTGCCCGTCTGTCTAACTTTTTGTCTGTCACATGTTTATGCGAAAACTGCTTAACCGATTAACGCGAGAGTGGCTATAAATATATTTTGAGAAACTAGGAGAATCGTGAAGTAAAAAGGTATTTGAATAATTTGTCCCCATTACAGGCGTCACTGTGTATACACCACGTATATCCGACCTTCTATTACGGTTTTCCGTACACGGCTCAGCCATTACGTTTTGACACGGTGTACTGAAATTAAGTCACAATGTTAATTTACAGCCGAAATTCCCTTCAATTCAAGTCGCGGTACGAGGCTGTATGTAGCTAGTAATTGCTTTTAATGAACATTTTCAACCGACTTCTAAAGAGAGAGGTTCTCAATTAGACAATTGTTTTTATATGTCAGTAGGTATTTTACTCGATAAATCCGAGAATCGTAAACAGACTTTCAAAATAGTACATTGTGCATCTAGGGAGGTAAGTACGGTATTACTATCAAGAGTATTAAAAACCCGACGTCGTAAGCGGAGGGCTTTTAATGACTCAAGTTAGTATTCTGCTTTGAAACAAAATATATTTTCTAGAACTTCATTTTCTATTACTCCCGTGAAGCATGTAAGCATGTAAGCAATGGCGCGCTTAGACAGCAAGTGTGGTGAAAAATATCTTTTTATCGAAGGAATTTATAATAATAATCTTTATAATAATCTTTATTGACATATAAACCTAATATAACACTTTTCACAACATGCTAAAATACCATATAGGAAAGCTTATATATATTAGGTTTGAGACAGTTTCTCCAGAATTAAGTCTCTGACTTCCGAAATAGGACAGAGCCAGTGACTCGGAAGCCAGTGATTCCTCCAAGGAGATGCAGTTTATTGGTATGTCTAATAATTTATACTACTAATGACAAAAGGCAAAAACTTAAAAAGAATAAAATAAAAATGCGAAGAAAAAATACTTTTTTTTTTCCTGTTTTTCTCTTTTATCTAGACATTAATGTATGTATGTGTGTATGTATATGTATATAGGTGCTGTGCGTTAAAGTTTTGCTGTGTGTTTCTTTATTTTATTTTTTTTTTCTTTCTTTTCGGGAGTGATTGGTGTGCTTGTGTAAGAGATTGGGTTTATCTGAGGTTTGGCTTTACATGCGATGATGAGAGGATAGGGTATGAACATGACAGGATAGGATGAAGAAGAAGAATAAGACTCTGGTGTGTGCGTGTATTATTTTATCTCACGCAATTCAAGAGAGTTTCGGTCTCATGGTAAGTTTGTGTTTGAAGCCAGGGGATTAACTTTGCTTTACAGTGGAATCGGTTTAGTGGGTATATATTTAATTGTTTATTTGTTTTATTATAAACGCGGGCGCTCATCACTTTGTACTGGCGGCTGGCAAAGACTGTACGGTGAGACTCTGGGGGACAGACAGCTTGTTTACTACGCTTACTGGTCGTTTTTGTGCATAAAGGTAGATCTCGATGCCTGCGTAATATCGTACGAAGGACATACAACTGTCGTACAGATAGGACGTTGCATTCAGCATACAGTTGTGCTGTAGGATGCCTATAGGGTTTTAAAGTTGCAACCTTCAATACTGCTCTTTGGGCTCGCTCCAGCTTTAGCATGGCTATTTTTCCGGCAGCACCCCAAACTGGGATACAATAGGTGATTAGTGATTGGCATAGGT
>JALPQI010024236.1:0-21013 GCA_025490895.1 Thaumatotibia leucotreta | reverse complement strand
ATATCTGAACATACATCAACGCCGTGACAATAGAGGTTTGCTTAGATATTTGTGAGCATTCAGGCCCCTCCGATATATTTGATGACTGTCACATTTCACTGACCATAAGTCGCCTCTATTACAAAGGGCATAAAGCCTATGAATGTTCAATTACGAGTAGTTGGCAACCTTACATGTCCTATGTCATACATAACAATAATCTGTTCTGATACATGATTGCTTTGTGAAACCCTATTTAGTTGCAAATTAACAAAGTATAGTTTTGATTGTGCTGATTTTTGTAGTGTGATGTTTTGAAAATAAATGATATAGTCTTTTGTTATAAGTAATATTAGCACTTTCGAAGCATTGTTATGTTATGAGTAAACTTTGTAGCGAGAAATGATTAGATACTCGTATTCGAGACACATGAGCGAAAATGGACTAGGTATAATATTTGCACGAATACTGGTTAATTTATGAGTTGAATTATCTTCGTTAGAAGAAGAACGAACTTTATAGAAACAATTACACACTACACAGTTCGTTAAGTAATTGTATTGTAACAGTTGGTAATTGATTAGGTGGTTCAATTGCAAAAAAAAATTACATAGTTAAAGACCTTTAATGAAAACCGAATTTAACGTCATTTTGTGTTACGAAGTTTTTTATGTGACTACGTTTGCCAGTGAAAAACAGCGACATTTTCAAATTTTCTGAAACCTTGAAAACAAATATAAGTATGTCTTACGGGCATGCACTTTCGAAACAGACTTGCAAATAGGTGTGCTTTCAATATAGATAAGTAGGTAGGTAGGGGAGACCTAGGAGAGTTGACACAAAGGTAAGTTGACACAACGACAAAATCTCAGGAACTATAGGCATTAGAAATCTGGTAATAGCGCAGTTCTATCCCTTTTCTCCCACCTATTCTTCAGTACACGCCATGGCCACCGGCCGAACGGTTGCGGAGTTATAGCGTCTGTGTTCAAAATTATGCGAAAAGTAAGTTTTTAGCCATTTTTTCAATGCCGTTTATTTACGTGTTATGTTAAGTATTACGCCCTTTGTATACATCATTTGTAACGTCTATTTAAGTACATGTTTATATTCAAACATGTTATTTTCAAAGGAGAACCGCTTGTAAGTAATAATCGCTAAGATTTTAAAAAAGCCGTTAATTTTGAAGGGAAGGTAAGTTGAAACAGCTTGTTTCAACTAACCTCCTTTGTTGCAACTCTCCTCGATATTAATTTATAGACTAAAATATTCATTTGGTATTTCAGAGTGTCTAAAGCAATAGAAGTAAACAGGAAACTAAGAAACGTCAAGAAACCATTATTAGATTAATCAAAGCAAACAAATACATTAATTGAGAAAAATAAATCTATCAAGCATAATAAAACGACTGGTAAAAACATAAAGAGGAATGCAATAGTCAGAATGAAAATGATAATGATTGTTTATGTCTGTGTTGCTTAGAGCCATATAAAAATATAAAAAATAGTTTTTGGATTAAAAGGGCTGGGCACATGCAAAATGCACATAATGGTGAACTGAACTACATATATTATATCAAAATGTTGGCCTAATTAATTAAATCTATTTTTTTATTACGTCGCATTTTGTTATACCTATTTCGATATTTTTTATTTTATATTTATTTTATTTTATTTGGAGATCCAACAGCTGTTACATAGACATTAGACAATTTAGACATAGAGTAAAAACAAGTAACCAATTATAGGAACTCACAGATAGATCCTTTCTATGCTTATCTAAATAATTTTGTTGGTAAAACTATCAATTACCATAAGACGTTAAATTTGTTTATTTTAGTTAGATTTTTTTTTTTCTTTAGTGAAAGGAAAAGACTTACAATTTTAATGTTTAATTAATCTAATTTAGTGTCTTAACGTTGATGTGATTATGGATAACTTAAGTGTGCAAAAGACTCAAACTTATTTAAGTATGTTTATTATAATCTAGGTGAGAAAAAAAACCAAATGTGTACGCACAATCGTACAATGAAGGTGCCTTATTATTCTTATAATAAAAAACATATTTTTGTTAGTATATTTCTAATATTTGACCTCAAAGTTGATTTAGTGAAGTGTTTTAGTAAAATAAATACGATTATTACCAAAACTATGGTTATATTTATCTTAAAACTTTAATTTCTATTTATGTGTCAACTTACCCAGGTACCTGTTTCAACTTATCTCGGTATTAGGAGGGTTGAAACAACCCGACTTGTTCTATAATAACGATGTTTTTGCCACCTTCTAATCACTTATTACTTTTCAAATTGATATTTATAATTAGATTATGAAATTCCCTGTCTAAAAATGATGGTTACGTCCTTATAGCTTGTATAACAAAGAAGTTATGCGTTGATATGTAAAATTTGTGTCAACTCTCCTAGGTTTCCCCTACTGTAGGTAAATGTCAAAAGTTTATATCAATAATTAAACTCAACTACCTTTCTTAGCTAATTATTTAGAATGATATATATTAAGCTAAGAAGTACCTAAGGTAATCTGTAATTGTAATACAAAAATTATTAAAATTAATAAACGGGTTTCGATTCCTCATCCGGAGCACTCTCCACCGGCGTGATAATTACATAAAATGTCATCCAAGGTGCACAAAGTCAAATATAACAAATTGACGCAGTTCGATCCGACGACCGTGTTTAATTGTAATTAGATACCCACTGGTCTAATTACCATTATCACGCAGTCAACAAACGTATGTAAATACACCGTTGAACTTCGCACTGATATTGACCCGCGGGTCTTTGCCCGCCAGCCCCAATTCGGACTAAGTACAATCTGTAATGGCACCCTGCCCGCACCAACCGGCCCAAGGTCCTAATTGTACCCGAACCTACCGCGACATTATTGCCAACAATTTAACACCAAATTACTTTTGCCTTTATCTAAACAACAAGCCTTATTGACAACCTTAAACTTAGAAGCAAAAAGATCACATCAAAAGACGTTAATGCATAAAATTGTCAAGCGATTTTAACCCTTTGTCTTTGAGTCTTAAAGCTATTAACTAAGTAGTTTGTTTTGGCACTAGATTGTAGGAAATTGGCACAACAATGTTTACCTTTAAAGCGTCTCGTGACTAGCTCGCAAATTACTACAATTTTTTTGTTGGCAATCAATTATGTATGCCAATTTAGTCTTTATAGAAAGCGAGGAAAGACTTGTTTTACCTGGCTTATAACCCGTTTGCCAAACGCCGCAGCTATATGAGTGTTCCCAAACTCATATACAGAGACAAAAGCTTTAATGTTGTGGTATAAGGTTGATAATTCCTTACCATTAGTTTTATACACCCTTGTTGTTGATAGTAACATTCGTTAGTACAATTTAGCGTGTAATGCGTCTGGCATGGCTCTTCTGTGACTCAGAGAATACATTTTTACAGTCACGAAAAAGCGTACGTAACATTCAATATACAATAGTTTAAGTCCTTTTGTGGAAGCTTTAGATTTTTTTAGTTTCTCTGGCTAAGAGACAGTCGTTAGAGCAAGTGGCATTTCTAAGGGGCGTGATCATCGTTATATCTGTCGATAGTCTCTGCTATACAAAACTGAAACTGAATTGACAAGACCTGCGAGGTGATGGTTGAAACATCTCCTTAGGAATCTGATATTATGCATAGTTATTCCTCAATAAAGTGGGTACTTACACTCGTTACCTATCTGGTACTGAACCTAGGACGACCAAATCGACCTATTCCCGCGGTAAGCTAAAAGCCGGATTGCTCGGATGCCCATTGCCCATGGCGGGATTCGAGGGACCTCCAGCGTCGCAGGCAGGGTCTTCCGTGTTAGTAAGTTCAAGGCTAGTTTTGAGTCATCATCATCATCATATCACCCGAAAGACTCCTGAACATAGGCTTCCCCCAAAGATTGCCACAATGACCGGTCCTGCACCACCCGCATCCAGCGGACTCCTGCGACCTTCACCAGGTCATCAGTCCACCTTGTGGGGGGCCTACCCACGCTTCGCCTTCCGGTACGTGGCCGCCACTCGAGAACCTTCCCGCCCCAACGGCCATAGTTTTGTGTATTGTTGTAATTGTGTAAAGTTGTAATTATTTTCTTGGGAATTTATGAAACTTTCGTTTTTTCCGTTTTTTTTCGGTTTTAAAAATTATTAGTGTCCCTGTCACTGTTACTCCTTCCATCTATTTTAATTGAATTCGTAAGTGAAAATTAGTGTTAATTAAAATTGGTTTAGAGTTGAAAATTAAATTGGAAAATAATCCAAAAAATTGACGTATGGGAATCGTTTCCAGAAATTTTTAACGCTACTAAAAATTTTAAAGTCTCTTCTTTCCTTGTAGTCGACACCAAACTAGGCAAGCAAAAAGACGATTCCCTTGAGAATACAATAACGGTGTCGCCAATTGTGTTCATACCGGAAGACTATTCCTTAGGCTACACCTTCTAAAGTAGTACAACAATACATCCTAGGGGACCACTGACCACCTACGGAACCATGGCCACTTTATGAATCCATAGGTTTAGGTATTAGCCGCAAAATTACTTGGATTAGGAGATATAGCTAATAATATTTATTGTATTCTACAATAGCGCTTAAGTATGTTGTGAATAGTGATGGGTCGTTCCCTGTAACTTACCCATCACAGAAAAGGGAATATTCCCAAATGGAAACTTTCCCCATAGTATCATTGGGAAATTACCGGGAACAACCCATCACTATACTTGCCGCAAAACTATGTGGCCGCTGAGGGCATACTGCTATCTCTTTCACTCTGACCTGGAACTAACAAGTGTAACGTAGACAGCAAGACGCCTTCAGTGGCCAGATTGTTTTGCGGCAGGTATAGTTGTGAATGTCCAATTTGGAACTGTGGGCACTGTGTTTAACAGCTGGGCAAGGGCTTCCACTCTCTTTTCACAGTTCGCCTTGCAGGCCTAGCCAATCGTACCTATACGATAAGCGATAAGTCACGTGACTATAATATTGTATGGAAATGGTCACGTGACTTTTCGTACGAATCTGCCATCCTCATGAATTTATGACTTATATTGTATACGATTACATAATGGCACCTGGGCTAGGTCAGGGGCCTAATTTCTCGAACGCTTGTTACGTGTAATACAAGCGGAAGTCCTTATCTAATTAATAGTGTTAAAAAGAGACTTTCAGTTGTATTACAAGTTACAAGCTTTCGGTAAACTGGCCCCAATGGCCAGTTTGATAAGTATAACCGCCAGAACGCATACAAGTTCTTCACTTTTGTGTAGGTAATATTCATCGTAATTTTATAAGAACAGCGGATACAAGCAATAACTCGTACCATCTGCCACACGTAGCAGTCAGTGATAACCGATATAACTAATTACTTATTTACAATAACAAAATGATTCCTACGCTATCGCCCGTGCCGTGCTGACCCCAATGGGAATAGGCCAAAGGTGGGAGGAAAAAAACTGGCGATTGTTTGGTAGTCACAACTAACGAGAGAATTGCGTATGGTAATGATTTGAATGAACACGTTTTAGGGTTGTTAAAAACCTACCAATGTGATCATTTGTTAATAATCACCAAATTATTTTTTTTAAGAACCGACTTCAACCGATTACTCCAAGATCCCCGATTTGTTTCCATCATTGGTTTCCTCAAATCCTACTTTCTGAATGCAGCTTCTTGTAAACGAATGAAATTTACCAAAAGCGCCATACATGTACCTATAACATTTGAAGAGATCCCTCGATTTCTCCAAGATCCAATTATCAGACCCCAACTTGGTACCAACGGGACCATCTCGGGGTTATACACGTTCGATTATAAAAAAAATCGATAAAGTTTAATAATAAGACTCATCATATAGTTACTTTTTTATTTTATTTGGACCTTGTTTTATTGGTAAGACTTTAGTCTCTTTGAAAAAAGCAATGAAACAAAAGGAATTCTACTTTAATAGGTTCATGCCGTTCATGTGAAATGCAAATTCATTGCAACAACCATGTACATTGGGTCTTTCGAGAACATAATAATTTAATTTAATGCTGTGCTATTTTTACTAATTCCTTGGGAAACTAATTTTCAAAAAAACGTACTTACGTAAGAGACGAGTATGTATAATGTATAATTAGTACTTACTTTTTCCAGTAAATCAAACTATTTAGGTACCACTCTTTGCTCAAACTTTTCCGTTATTTGATTGCCACCAAATGCCGCAGTATGAAACAAGGAAGAACATAATAAAATCGCATTTACTTACATATTAGCGTGCACTTATCTTTTGCAAGTGCATGCAAAACAAAGCAAAATAACTTTGTTATTGTTTTTACATAAAACCTTTGATAAAGATCGTTTATTTACAAATGTCAGTTTACGGACGGGTGCACTTTAAATTTTATTCCATTTTATGAATACGTTGATGTTATTTTTGGTGTAAAAACAAGCTTAACATTTTGATAACATAACAAAATAACGCCGGGTATAATGTGAGGGCAGTAGACTTTATAATTTATTTATAAAGTTGACCGAGTCAACATATCAATAAAGTTACTAAGTTACCCATGCACACCAATTAGTGCAGTCATTGAAGCGAAAAATACGGTATTACCTCCGATTTTTTTTACTGTGAACCGATTTGGATGAAATTTTGGAATTAGGCTCATCTTACCCTTAACTCCAAAAGTGAAAATGATCTGAACTCCGCCTATTATTTTTAAGGGTTGTAAACAACCCCTTGATGGAAGAAATTACATTAAGCCATTTTATTGCTAGAAAACATGTCTAATAGTAAGTGGTGAAATCGTAAAGTAATTTCTAACATAATTACCTCATATTAAAATCATTTTTAATCCCTTGAAAATTTTACAATCCTTGCAAACAACCCCTAAATTGAAAAAATCACAAAAATACTTTGGTATGACATAAAAAGATTTAAGTATAGAGAAAATAATATTTTATATTCTCTATAATAATTATCACATTTTTAACCCCCTTTCAACCCTTGAAAACTACCCCTTGACAAAAAATGTGATTTTTTTTTTGATAAAATGAAAAGGATTTAAATATTATTCCACACTCTTATACCCCAAGAATAATACCCCAACTCCTACACGTTAAGGAATGTCAATCTTCCATCATCGCTCACCAACATGAGATTATGACCACCTAAACGCAAATACTCGAATACCTTCAAAAAGAATCATCCCCCAACTCCTAATCGTTAAGGAGTTGTTCCTTCCTTCATCAGCTAACTAACATGAAACGATAACTACTACGCGCAAAAACTTGAATAGATCTCGAAAATGTATGAAATTTGTTAATTCAAAGAATTATCCTTCAACTCCTAATCATTAAGGAGTTAGAGATACCTTCCATCATCAGCTCACCAACACGAGACTATGACCACCTAAAGGCAAATACTCGACTTGCTTCCAAAATACATGAAACATGTTATATTTAAAGAAATATCTCCCAACTCCTAATCGCTAAGGAGTTGTACCTTTCATCATTAGCTCACCAACATGAAACGATGACCACCTAAAGGCAAATACACAAATAGCTTCAAAAATACACGAAATATGTTATATTTAAAGAATTATCCCCCAACACCTAATCGCTAAGGAGTCGTACCTTCCATCATCAGATCACCAACTTAAGACGTTCATGACTAGACGTAAATACTTGATTAGTCTTCGAAAATAAATGAAAAATGTCATGTGTGCCTACAACATTTGAAGAGTTCCCTCGATTTCTTCAGGATCTCATCATCAGATCTGGACCCGATGACAATGGGACCAACTACAAGGTATATACCCTTTTAAACAGAAAAAGAATTTTCTAAATCGGTCCACGCGTCTTAGAGTAATCGGGGAACATACATAAAAAAAACAAAAGATTTCGTGGAATTGTAAACCTCCTCCTTTTTTGAAGTTGGTAAAAAACCATTGTAAAGGTAATTAAGAGAGCTACAACATCCTTCATTGCAATATATAGTAAAAAACCGTTTTCGAAAACGGTGAAGGGTTAAAGGGCTTAAGAGAGGCTGTGATTGCACTACCACGCGCTCTTTAAACAATCACAACTCGGTCAATTCATGTTTGACCGAAAAAACAAAAACAACAAATTGTTTGTCAGAAAAATACGTAAATTTTTATTCCATACACTTTTATGCGTATCTGACGTCATTTTTGAGATATTATGAAAAGAAAGTGGGATGTTTAAAAATTTTAAATTTAGTTATTTTTATGAATCGTGACTTTTTTGAAAACTGTGTGTTCTGAAGCAGCCAAACTGATACTATCTAACAAGCTCTTCATAGTCAAGTTAATTCTACAGTAGAGGCATCGTAAGAAGTCGTTTTTGACGTTTGTTTGCACATGAAGTTCTGTAAATGTTGACAGTTAGTATAATGGAGCAAATGTCAAACTTCATTGTTGCCTGTACGGAATAGTGATGTTACTACTGTTGCTGCAATTTACCGATACGTCAATCGAAATAAATAAGTAAACCTTTTTGTACGCACATATTTTCTAAAAGTTTGTTATGGTTTCGACAGGTCCTCGCGAGCCCGTGTGCCCGGTGGATACGCGGCTTTACAGACTGTGTTGAACTTGACAACCAGATAAATGTCAAAATTGTTATAAAATCACGTATAATTTTATTTTTCGTAGAATAATAATTTATGTACCACTACGTTATCACCTAGATGTGCTCTGATTTTAATAAATGGTTTTAGTGACTTTTTCTCTGTTTGCCTCTCTAACGCACGCACATATTAGCTAGAAAGAGAAGCAAACAGCGAAATTGTAAATTGTAACTTAATAAAACGCGACCCTGAGGTTGTGGATGCTATTTCTTCTATAGGTCACGTCCTATCCGTCCTATAAAACATCCTACCTAAATGCGACTTTACGTCATTATGACGTCACCGGCACCAAAGTTTCGCTGCCTGCTAATGATTCTAAGTAAGATTACCAAACACTTTTTTAGTTCGGATTACCTAACACTTTTTTAATTATTTTTTTTTAATTGCAAGTACCAGATCTAACGCCCTTTCGCACTTGACTGAAAATTTGACGACGGTAAAATCGAGCGTTTCACTACACTATTGTGAGCTGTCAAAAACGACTTCTTACGATGCCTCTACTTTAGGCGGAATACGATTACCTAATTTTTTTTTTTTGGAAATGGCACTTATGAAATCCATTCATTTAAAAGAAAAAACATTAGATGCTCCCCTTATTTGCAATACAGCTCACTTATTTTACGTGCAAAAGACTGTTAATAGTACTTATTTTAAAGCTTATTTCAAGCACTATAAAACCCTTTTGTATTAGAATGCATAAAATGCATCTGCTCGCCGCCAGATGGCATTGACCACATCGATTAAATTTCAGACAAAATAAAAAACGGTTTTGATCTTTAATATCTAGCTTAATATTGCACTTAGAATAGTTTATAAAAAACCAAATTGTTCATTGTTTTACCTGCTACAATTTTGTTTTTGAAAATTTTTCGATATAACGTATATTTATGAAGATATTTGCAAAAATCCGATGAAAAACGTGGAAAAATTGCGAATTTTCAATTGCCAATAACTTGAAAACTATTGGATTTTTTGAAAAACTTTATGGATGATTTTTTGCTTAAAATTAGGCCTTCTATCGATATTCCAGCTTATTTAACAAAAAAAGAAATTCACCCCCGAGAAGGGGTGGCAACCACCCCCAGGGTGGTTGCGGAGTTCAAATCATTTTCACTTTTGAAGTTAAGGGTAAGATGAACCTAATTCCAAAATTGTATGCAATTCGGTTCACAGTAAAAAAATTCGGAGCAATAATGCTTGAATGACTGCACTAAATATGAAAGGTGTCATTTCACTCCTTAATGCGTTTCATTATGTATATTACATTGTCTGGACTAATTGGGAATGGATGTCCACAATATCCACATCCATTTTTGCAACTGAGTATTACTTCATAGACGACGAATTTAATTTTCTGTACGCATATATTATAATTTTGATTGGCGATATTAATAAACATTTGTCAAAGATGTGCCGAAATATGCGCGGTGTCACTAAAATAGAAAATAGTCCTGCCCATCTAGGCTAAATTGAACAATTGCTTTTGGGGGCATTTTTGAGCTGGCGTTAGACGTCCATGTTATATATGGCCCACAATACCATTATCATGTACGCTCATTTAGAATGTTTTAGTGTCCTAGATTTCCAAACAATTCATAAATCGAACGCAACATCTTTTAGCTAATCAAGAGCATGTCGTAAGAAAAACCACAAGTAACCGAAAAAAATCTGTTCAAATTGAATGTAAAAGGTTATCTAAATACTGACAGCGTATCTGCCACTGACGAATTGACGATAAGACTATATCGTATGTTCACGAGAACATAGGTATAAGTATACTTTATATTCTTTATAATAGGTTCTTTCGATTTGACTTAATTATATTCTACTTTTTTACGCGAAATTGGGGAGGCCTATGTCCAGCAGTGGACAGCAACAGGCTGATGATGATGATGATATTTTACTTTTATGATCCTCCTGTGCCGCATCATAAAGTAAATCTCTGATAATGCTGGTTTATAATATATATATATATATATATATATCATGTGAACTCAAGGTTTAAGGAATACTAAATGAATGTTTTTAGATTTCTACTACTACTACTACTACTGGTACTTGTTTTTAATTTAGTCACTGACGATTGGTATACACATTTTAGCCTAAATAGTCCTACGGTAAGCTGAATAAGGGCTTGTGTTGTGACAACAAAGCGACACATTTTTGATGTTTTAACATACTGACTTCTCACTGAGGGTGCAGCAGCTGCGGTCGATCGCGCCACAACGTGCACTTCAGCTCGTTTGTGGTGCGCGTGCCGCGCCCGCTGCAGGACACCATCGCGAGTGCAGACTTCTGGCCGAAGGGCGTCGTGTTTCGGCAGTTCAGGGGCAATCTGATGAAACCTACGTCAAATCAGACAACGCAACGGAGCCACGTCGTTACGTCATCGCCCAAATTGAAATAGTTTTTAAGTACCTATTATTTGTTTTGTAAATTTTTAGTTCACAGTGATTTGGTTTTTACTGTTATGCTGTGAAACTTATTGGAATATAAATAAATAAATAAACGTAACGCTATCTGTCTGTATTTCTAGATTTAAATTAATCCAATTTCCAAACAATGTGTACTAATAAATGTAACTTAATGGTGCTTAGATAAGTTGCCAATCGCTAACGCTCAATCGTCAATCGTAAACGAAAGGCAGCTTGGTCAAAATTCTTTTCTTTGTCTTATTTTGTGTCCCTAAAAAGGGTCCATATTGGCACTTATACAATTTTTTCTTCGAATTTTTTTACTAATACCGTTTTTTACTCATAATCATCATTACTCCGAAAATTTTATCTCATACTTTTTTTCTTACTAAAAATTATACTTCTACCTACAATGTTCATAACGATTTTTGTTTCGAAATTTTATCCTCCTAAAATCGTCAAGTAGATTAATTTCTACTGATAAAGTTATTTGATATAAATTGCTTATTTATAAACATTTTCCCATTAGGTTCACCCTGTTGTGGTATAATTCTTTTATGAATAATTCTATATGACATAAACTATGTAGTCATAATGGGCTTTATGCAGAAACTTTGTGGCATACTCAACTTTAGCATATTTCGTTGTGGCAGATTTCGAGTTGTTCGAACATTATTCGAGCATAGTTTCGATGCTCCTATTTATTATGTGGCATAATCTGGATGTGCATAAAAAGTATCGGCATAGTTTGTTTTAGCATAACAGAGAAGGAATAATTACAATACAACCTCTCAATATAATCCAGGTAGTAGTAATATACTGTACGTTACTTACTGTGTTACTGAGCTGAGTACTTTCTAGGTTGCTAAAAAAAATAACCTCCCTTTGCTCCCGCCTTAGTCTTCTAACCTAACCTATCCGAGTCGGATCTGCCCCGGAAGGTTTTGTTCGCTCGCTTCGCTCGCTCACTGCAGAAATTTTCACCCTCACAACAAATTCTGCTTGACGAAAAATGCAAGTTTCAAACATGTGGCTATATGCCCAAAAAAAATATGCAAATCTAATTTCTGTCTTATAACATTCGGCGTAAATAATGATATGCCAAGATAGTTTCGGACAAAATAATGTTGGAAATATTGTTATTTATGCCAAGTGATGTTTCTGCCTCATTAAGATGATGCCAAAATAGATTGTGCCAAGTCTGTTATGTCCTAAGCGTTTCGGACAAAAAAAGTTATGCCAGATAGAGGGAACCCGTTTAGTACAGACAGTACTCTGCCACAACCTGATTTGTGCAGGTAGCTAGTGTTTACAGTCATAGTACGATTTATATTTAATTAAACAAAAATAATTCACACATAAAACCAGTACAGAGAAAAATAAATGTAACATTAGAGTATATAACATAAAATAAGTATAGTGAAAAATTATATAAACATAAAAGTTAGTACTAAAAATATGTATGAAAAACAACATTATGAACATAAATAATTCTAAGTAATGATAATTATGAACAAAGATTACTTCTAAATACCGATCATTATGATGTTAAATTTTATAAGAAAAATTTTCGGAGTTCCAATAATCTAAGTTGCAATTTTATAAATACTTTGGCGCACCCCCCTAAAAAACGTGACGCAGTGGTGATTTTTGTATGAGATGATGTTTTGTTTTCAATTTCTGATGTATGGATTAAAATCTAGCATGAAAAAGAAATACAAGTGCACCGGATTTTTTATATACTGAGTCGAAACAGCAACTAAAAGTGTGACAGAGTGGTATAAAACAAGACAACGAAATGAATTTTGACTCAGCTACCTGTTTTCGTCGCACTATTTAATATAAAAGAGTGACAGAAAGGGAAAACTACGATACGCTACTAAGCGTTAGCAAGTGGCAACTTGGCTATGCATTCAGTTCAGAGAACAATGTGAAAAACAAAAGGAACGACATGGCGTCGCTTGGCTCTAACTCGCACAAACAAAAACATCAGAAAACTGGAGAAAATAAAATGTTCACATTACCCGATCCCCCATAACGTAAGGGAATTAATGTTTATTTAGGTCAATCTAGTAATTCGGCACGAATTTGTGAAATGAGGTGACCTCTCTTACGGGACCCTATAGAAGGATCTGATTAGGCACCGCCATTATGTGGGATGTGGGTCGTTCGCCTTGCCTTTATGTGACACTCATCTAAGTCATATGCAATGCGCAGTTTTATAAAAAATATCTACACCCAAATTTAAATAAAATAACGTTTTCCTAAATAGTGCGAAAAGTAATCTTTGCGTAAATTTATTTTTTTAAGGCACTTGTTATGAAAAAAGTCGTTCGATACACGTGTAAGTGTACTATTTCCGGTTAAAATAAGATTTTTGACTGACGTGGTTATTTAATAAATAAATAATGCGATACAGCGAGGAAATGCCGCCAGCATCCTCGGTAAAATGCGACAAGGGCCAATCTTAGATATAGGTTAGGTTAGTTAGAGTTGTTAGATTTAATTTATGTATGCCGCCCCAGATATCGTTGGGCGGATGCTGTGAGGGCTGATTTGAACGGTCTCGGAATTGACCAGTGGCAAAATGTCGCTCAAGACCGTGATCAGTGGCGTTCTCTCGTATTGGAGGCCAAGACACACTTTGGGTCGCTGCGCCAGAGGAGTAAGTAAGTAAGTACATAAAGTGTACAGTTTTGAAAATAAAGAAGCAAGGATCCAAAATAGTTCAATATTTTAAAATGTTTTATACTCTTTATGTAGTATCTACTCAATATTTTGAAATTACTCCATTAACAAAGAACATATACCTATACCGCAAAACGAAAAAGAATCGTTCTTTTACATGGAATAAATACCGGTATCCAGTCCCTGCGTTGTACACTTGTACAGTACTCTACAATAGTTTATTTAGTACTGTATATTACTTCGGCACGTGTTTATCGGCTTCAGCGTGGGGTAAATTTGATGTTATTGGAAAAACCATTGCGTAGGAGTGTCACATAAAATTTGGTCAATGGGTCGTATCATTGATCGCCGGGTTTCGGGTCATTGGTTCGTATAATCCGTTCCATGAATGATATTATGGAAATTATTGTTTATTACAAGAAAGATGCGTAGTATATTGATCTCGATTTTCCGTCTGACGATCTCGATTTTCCGTCATACTTGTTGTTGGGGATTTTTGAGATTCGAGCGCTCGAAAGAAGTAATCAACAAAAGGTCGATTTAGATCAAACGAGCGAATGCTCATTTTATCCCCCACTATATCGATGCCCCCACTCTACGAAATCAACGAATCTCGACGAATCACGATTAGTGTAAAGGTAAAAAAGAGTATTCGCTGTTCTATCCCCCTACGCTACGAAATTCGATCGTTACACGAAACGTGATTCGTTGAACGTTAACGAACGAATTTCGTAGAGTGGGGTATAGAATGAGCATTCGCTCGTTTGGTCTAAATCCACCTAAAAGTAAAATATCTGGAGCGCAATGTCAAAGTTACTAATAAAGGCCTGATAAATGTCGTTGATATAAAAATAATAATTTTTCATTATTCTTGAAAGTCGAGTGGACTAATACGAACGCTCGAAAATCAAAATTCGCCTCCTAGGTAGTCGGCGTGGATGGTTTTGTGATAAATATAAAAAGTAAAAACAAATACCCTCACCGGGATTCGAACCCGAGGCCTTTGCAGGCTTCGGGGCCGACAAAACTACCTAAGTAGTAATCCAGTAGAGTAAGTATAATTTTCATTCCATTACCCATGACTACTTCCAAATTAACCGTGTCGGTAGGTACAGTCAACTGCAAAAACATGTATCGAAAAAATCCTCTAATATAAATACGTTCTTATTGACACAGAATTAAATTGCACTTTCACACAAATATGTCCCATTTTTGAGCATTTTTATATACATTTTACTTTGACTGTAGCTGCAGACCAAGCCAAAATGCCTGCAATCGTATACGATAAAAGATAAGTACCTAATACATGTATGAGACTGACAGATTCGAACGAAAAGTCACATGATCATTTTCATACATTATGATAGTCACGTGACTTATCGCTTATCGTATACGATTGCAGAATGGCATCTTGGTTAGGCCTGCAGGTTTACTGTATGTATACAGTGTGTAAATCTAATACGGGCGATCAATTAAACCAGGCATGGGATTCATTAGTGTAATCGTCGATTACAAGGTATTTTTAAAGTTACTCTTAATTATTTATTTAAACTTTATTGCACAAAAGAAAATCTTAAAGTACAAAAGGCGAACTTAATGCCAAGGGCATTCTCTACCAGTCAACCTTAAGGCAAAGCAGAGAAGGTGTGGGCGGTGCTATCTTGGGTATGTAACAAGTAAACTGAAATAATATTAACAACAAACACATGACTCACTATAAAAATTACACAAACAAATTATGACCCCACAGATTTTTTTTAAATTTATCGGAGCAGCAATGTAGGTACGAACATTTGTTATTCTTGATATGGCAGTTATGTCATCTGCTTTTGAAATTAGCTGTCAATGTCAACGAGTGTTTAACTCGCGTATGAACTACATTGCGCGCCGAATTATTTTGTATGGAAAATTTTGTTGCTGGAATTTTAAGTAAAAGTTATTTGAATGTACTTATTACGTCGTAAACTAACACCCGTTAAGAGTTTCGCCCGTATTAGACTAAACTATGTAAATTCTTTATTGTACACAAAACACAGGTAAAAATACACATATTAACAATAATTTAGACAATTACAAAGGCGAACTTATCCCTGTACTAGATGTAAATAATGATCCATTAAAAATGAAGATAACCTTATACCTTAGCTCAGAGTAGGTGCAGAGTGTGAATTGTTAAAATCTAATTTGCTGTCCATTATGTCCCAAAACATGGGCACTACCGCGAACTTCGAAATCAGCATATTTCGAGGATTTCTCTATCACTCTAATGAAGCCTTCGTTTGAGTGACAGAAATAAATCCTCGAAATCAACGAATTCGGAGTTCGCGGTAGCAGCGGCCCTGCCGCGAAAAACGAAATTCGTAAATTTCGAGGATTTGTTTCTCTCACTCTAATGACGCCTTCGTTTGAGTGACAGAGAAAAATCCTCGAAAGTTACGAATTTCGATTTTCGCGGTAGTAGGCCAGGCCCGACACTGACGAAACCACAGATAAATAAACGTCCAGGGAGAGTAATAAATAAATAAATAATAATAAAATAAATATCTTGGGACATCTTACACAAATCGACCTAGTCCCACGGTAAGCTCAATTAAGGCTTGTGATGTGGGTACTAGGCGACGATATATATAATAGATACATACATATAGATACATAAATACATACACAGCCAAGACCAAGGAACAAATATTTGTGATAATAAATACACAAATAATGCCCTCGCCGGGATTCGAACCCGGAACCTCCAGCTTCGTAAGCAGGGTCACTACCAACTAGGCTACGGAGGCTGACTAAAGAGTCATAGTAATGTCCGGTCTGAAGCAATCTTTTTTGGTAAATTATATACTAGTTTTATTTTTTCTCGCATGCGTTTTGCTTTTGTTTTCAGCAAATTTTTAATAAAGAGACTCGGCAGGATAGGCTCGGCCTTAGTGTCAGGGTCACTGCAAATATGTTGTACAATGTGTGTTTCTGAAAATAAATATTTTTTTCTAACTAGTGCGAAAAATGTAAACTTTGCGCACGCTTCGCGAGCGTAAATATCTCTTTTTAAGGCACTTGTTATGAAAAAAGTCGTTCGATACACGTGTAAAAACTTCTTTTAACTCGGGTGATTCGCGCCGTCGCCCTCGTTTCACTAGGGCTCCAATTTTCACCCTCGTCGAAAAAATTTTTTTTGCACTTGTATCGAAATGTACTATTTTATTCCAAACGGTAACAGAGTCATAGAAAGTCTTGCTACATTAGTAAAATCCTTTACACTCGTTTTTTTTTAAACGATCATAATATACCCATTGCAGTGAGAACTGACCTTGTAAAGCTTTTATTGGAAAATAACAAACAATTTGGATGTTTCTGTGAAAATACAACGGAACAGGACGCATTAGATATAAGAACGGTACCTATACATACGTATGTATAGTGTGTCTTGTCTAGGTTAGGTACTGATAATTATATTGACACCATTGTATTTTAACGAAAACGCACGTACTTATTTTGATGCTTCAGTGTCATATATATATTTTAAATATTATAAATTAAATCGTACTAACCGAACTAATTGGGTACATACGTAGCTATATTTGGTACGGTCAAAGTTTACATCATTTACCCTAAGCTCGCAAAGCAAGTAGTATCGCTGCATTTTGGTAGGTATGTTGTTTAGACACCATACGGCACTAAAAAACCACATTTTGCAAGCAAAAAAAAGTTGTGCTAGTTGCGTAGTACCTACGTGAAAACCTGCGAAAGTTACGGTATTTTTTTAGTTTCTGATTTTTATTAACAGAACCTTTTTTTTAGTTTCTGATATTTATAAAAAAAAACCTTACATTTTTGACATTATATGTTAAAAAACGTTTAAAGATGAATAAATTTAAACAAGTTGATCTACCATGCATTACGGTAGGTTTCAGAGATTCGAGACTTCAAAAAGTCCTCTTTTTTGTAAACTAACAAAACCGAGTCTTTATAGAAATGTTGTGCATAATTAGTGCTTAATTGTCGTTACAAATCTGACTAAAACTAAGGTTTTTTAATTTCAAGCTAATTGGGTGTCCGTAAAACTTAAAAAGCTCATAAACCTAATAAAGAGATCCCTAACCATTCTTTAGGCGTATTTTCCAAAATAGTCCATTTCAAATACGAAGGCCCGATTCCGCTTGACAAAGTCATTAGGCGTCAACAATAGGATCAGTGACTACAAAAGATACCTGGCCAGACCCTTTTGTGGCGTGATATTTTTTGCATACATCGGTGTACGACACGTGCCAATTTGTAGTGGACCAATTAAATGACGAAACTTTGGAGTGGCATCGGGCCTTCGTATTTGAAATGGACTATACCTAACACTTAATAGTACATTTCGATAACAGAGCAAAAAAATTTTTTTTACGACGAGGGTCGAAAGTTGGAGCCCGAGTGAAACGAGGCCGACAATCACCCGAGTTAAAAAGAAGTTTTTACACGTGTATCGAACGAGTTTTTTTATAACAAGTGCCTTAAAAAGAGAAATTTACGCACGCAAAGTTTACTTTTGCGCACTAGTTAGGAAAAAAATTATTTCTGTCTCACAATTGACCGACAAATCACTTATAATATAACAATTGTGCCCGCGAGAAAATAGCCCCGGTCTATTTTCGCCTCGTAGTATTATAATCTGTTATTGTTTTAACCATTTACGTCATACATCCTGACTGTCGGATAAACTCTGACGCAGATAACTGACAAGGAAGGGATTAAGACAGATGATTCGCGACTTTGATTGTGGGAACATAGAACAATATAATAGAAAATAATAATAATTACGTATACGGTTCTTCTCGGGGTCAGTGGTGTAGGGTTAGAACCGGAAGCGGAACCATCCCGGAATTTCATGAGTAACTTAGACCATTCAAAAGAGTTCGTGCTATCCCAATTTCAATAAAGAATCATTTGATTTTACACACACTACGCACATTACTGACACTATACACAACTATTTAATTAAGTTTAACACTACATAGTACGGATAAAGTCACTTTTTCTGTCCCTATGTCCTTTTGTACGCTTAAATCTTTAAAACTACGCAACGGATTTTGATGAGATTTTTTTGATGGGTAGAGTAAGTCAAGAGTAAGGTTTTTATGTACCTAGGTATAGTACCCGTGCGAAGTCGGGGCGGGTCGCTAGTATATTATAATATTAAATTATAAATAAAATACATAAACATACACATATTACAATTACATATATTGGTGTAGTTATATGGTAAGTAACCGGTATTTTATAACTTTAACCCAGTATTAGTTTGTTCGCCCTAAATTATGCAAAAGTGCAATTGGGGTTAAGATCTAAAGACAATACGTACCAATTTAGCCTTTAGTTAACTAGATACTAACTACATACATACTAGCGTTATAGTTAGGTACATAATAACTATGGTCTTCATACTTCTTATATACCTATAATATATAGGCAATAGTTAGGTATCGAGGAACATAGTCTATGTAAGTACTATGACGCAACGCGTTTTGCATTAATGTCAAGAATAATTTCGTAATTCTTGGAACTTATTGTTTGCACGTACAAGGCCAACCATTCTAGGTCTAGTCTAGTACAAACAAACGTTTTAGATTATACAGACGTCCTAGGTAATGTGTAGCTGTGATACACCAACATAAGCCAGAAATTACTGTTGTGTATCTGTCTGTACATAAACTTGTGGGGGCTAAATTCTTTGCAGGTGACTAATGATGGTCCCGTTTTATCTATTTATTTTGCTACGCGTCACTTTCGCACTTATACAGGGTGGAAAGGGACGACGCTCCTTCCCGCTACCGACCGAGTCTACCAACCATTACGATGAACTTTCAGTATGGGACCAACATCGAAAGCGTACATGAAAAATTGACTTTTCCATACTATTGAACTCTAACTAATCACTTACTTTGTATGAGGGGTTAATTTTTTTTTTATGTTTTGATGTTGGTCCCATACTGAAAGTTCATCGTAATGGTTGGTAGACTCGGTCGGTAGCGGGAAGGAACGTCGTCCCTTTCCACCCTGTATACTTGTTAGAACCTGACGGCAACAACGACAAACGATTAAACACGGTACCATTATAAGCCTACAGGCCCAGTCAAAATGCCATTCTGCAATCGTATACGATAAGCGATAAGTGACGTGACCATAACTATGTACGGAAATGGTCACGTGAGTTTTCGTACGAATCTGTCATTCTCATCGCATACGATTGTAGAAGGCATCTTGGCTAAGCCTGCTGTAAAGAGACCTACTATTAATTTTAGTAAGTAGGACTAGTAAGTCAGTTTGGGTAAGTGAATGCATACGCCTCTTTTACCTACTCCTGACCAAATTATTGCATAGTAAATACCTATATGAAGAACTTTACTTGGCGCTTGAAATGAAATAAATGTTTATTCAGACATTTGACCCTATGCATTAAGTACTCTGTTTATTGGGAGTTTAATTATTTTTTAAATTGCTGATACTGATAGCGGACAGATACAGCTGTCCATATATGAGACATTGTCGCGAAATCATAAAACGGACACTTTTTATGACAATCTGTATTCATATAAAAAAAAAGTGTTATTATTATTATTGAAATACCCGGTCTATCCACCAGAGATGACCAAAAAGTAATCTTAATCGCTGGTCTTAATCGCGTAAACTTACGTTTAATTATATTATCTGACGTTTCGGGCATGACATTTATACCTATCTTTAAAATATGAGTGACAATCGTGAAAGTTTAAATCATTAGGTATAATCTGATTACTTCTGTCAATTATATTAATAAATAAATATCTTGCACATCTTACACAAATCGACCTAATCCCACGGTAAAGCTCAATTAAGGCTTGTGATGTGGGTACCAAGCGACGATATATATAATAAAGACATACGTATATGTATAACAGGGTGGTCCAAACCTTGACGTCAAAATTTTTTTTTAGATTCCTCACGTCATGAGCTATCAGAATATACCCCATGTATGTTAACCGATTTTTTGTAGTTTTTGAGTTATGAATTTTTGAATTTTTTTTTGAGTAATTCTGGAATGAAGTAATTTATTAATAATAAAAAACTGTTGAGTTTTTTAACTAGTGTCTTTTTGTAAAAGTATTACTACAAATAAAGCATTTACTGACAAAAAAATTAGCGTCCTCACTTTGATACAAGTAGGATAAAAAATACCAAATTCAAATTTTTTTGCTAAAAACGCATCAAAATAGCATTATAGTACGTAAATAAAAAAAAAAAACATATCC